>LIEC01012066.1:7794-53530 GCA_001925005.1 Drosera capensis
CCCCCCCCCTCCTCCACTCTAGGTTGAAACTAGAACTTACAAGACCCTTGTAATGAGATTAAAACACTCAAAACCCCCTCAACAAGGCGGAAGAAATTATGAAAAACCCTTGAAATGAGCTCAAAAAACTCAAAAACCTTTAAAAAGGTTACACCATAAAAATAACTCTCCTGACTTGAAAACACAAGAAATTATGAAAACAAACTTGAAATGAGCTTAAAACACTCAAAAACCCTTCAAAACGCTAAAAACAACATAAAAACAACTCTCTTAACTTGAAAACATAAGAAACAATGAAAAGGCGCTTGAAATAAGCTTAAGACACTCAAAAACCCTTCATAAGGCTAAAAACAACATAAAAACAACTCTAATGACTTGAAAACGCAACAAACTATGAAAAGCCCCTTGTAATGAGCTTAAAACGCTCAAAACCCTTCAAAAAGCCAAAAAACATCATAAAAACAACTCTAATTATCCGAAAACTAAAGAAACTATCAAAAGCCCCTTGAAATGTGCTTAAAGCACTCAAAACCCTTTTAGAAAGCTAAAAACACCATAAAAATAACACAAATGACTTGAAAAAACAAGAAACTATGAAAAAAAACCTTGAAATGAGCTTAAAATACTCAAACCCCTTCAAAAGGCTAAAAACAACACAAAAAAAAAAACAACTCTCATGACTTGAAAACATAAGAAACTATGAAAAGGCCCTTGAAATGAGCTTAAAACACTCAAAAACCCTACAAAAGGTTAAAAACAACATAAAAACAATCCTAATGACTTGAAAACACAAGAAACTATGAAAAGCCCCTTGGAATAAACTTAAAACGCTCAAAAACCTTTCAAAAGGCTAAAAACAACATAAAAACAACTCTCTTAACTTGAAAACATAAGAAACAATGAAAAGGCGCTTGAAATAAGCTTAAGACACTCAAAAACCCTTCATAAGGCTAAAAACAACATAAAAACAACCCTAATGACTTGAAAACGCAAGAAACTATGAAAAGACCCTTGAAATGAGCTTGAAACGCTCAAAACCCCTTTAAAAGGCTAAAAACATCATAAAAACAACTCTAATTATTCGAAAACTTAAGAAACTATCAAAAGCCCCTTGAAATGAGCTTAAACAACTCAAAACCCCCTTAGAAGGCTAAAAACACCATAAAAATAACACAAATGACTTGAAAACACAAGAAACTATGAAAAAAACCTTGAAATGAGCTTAAAACCCTCAAAACCCCTTCAAAAGACTAAAAGCAACAAAAAAACAACTCTCATGACTTGAAAACATAAGAAACTATCAAATGGCCCTTGAAATGGGCTTAAAACACTCAAAACCCCTACAAAAGGTTAAAAACAACATAAAAACAACCGTAATGACTTGAAAACGCAAGAAACTATGAAAAGCCCCTTGAAATGAACTTAAAACTTTCAAAAACCCTTCAAAAGACTTAAAACAACATAAAAACAACTCTAACAATTTGAAATCGCAAGAAACTATGAAAAGACCCTTTTAATGAGCTTAAAACACCCAAAACCCCCTCAAAAGGATAAAAACAACATAAAAACAACATAAGAAACTATTAAAACAAACTTGAAATGAGCTTAAAACACTCAGAACCACTTCAAAAGGCTAAAAATAACATAAGAACAACTCTCATGATTGAAACCGTAAGAAACTATGGAAAAAACCTTGAAATGAGCTTAAAACACTCAAAAAAACTTCAAAAGGCTAAAAACATCATAAAAAATAACTAATAATTTGAAATCGCAAGAAACTATGAAAAGATCCTTGTAATGAGTATAAAACACTCAAAACCCCCTCAAAAAAGTAAAAACAACATAAAAACAACTCAAATGACTTGAAAACACAAGAAATTATGAAAAACCTTGAAATAAGCTCAAAAAACTCAAAAACCCTTCAAAAGGTTAAAAACAGCATAAATAGAACTTAACTGACTTGAAAACACAACAAACTATGAAAAAACTTTGAAATGAGCTTAAAACAAACAAAATCCCTCCCAATGGCTTAAAACAACATAAAAACTACTTTCATGACTTGAAAAAAGAAGAAACTATGAAAATAAAGTTAAAATAAGCTTAAAACACTCAAAAACACTTCAAAATGATAAAAATGCAAAAAAACTATGAAAAAACCTTTGTAATGAGCGTAAAACACTCAAAACCCCTTCAAAAGGCTAAAAACATCATAAAACAATTGTAATTATTCGAAAAATTAAGAAACTGTCAAAAACCCCTTGAAATGAGCTTAAAACACTAAAAAACCCTACAAAAGGCTAAAAACAACATAAAAACAACTCTAATGATAAAATAAGAACAACATAAGAAAGAACCATAAAAACAACTCTAATGACAACATAAAAACAACATAAGAAAGAAATTATGAAAGAACCATGAAATGCGCTTAAAACACTCAAAAACACTTCAAAAGGCTAAAAACATCATAAACAATAACTCTAATAATTTGAAATCGCAAAAAAACGCTAAAAAAAACTATGAAAAGACCCTTGTAATGAGCGTAAAACACTCAAAACCCCTTGAAAAGGCTAGAAACAAGACAAAAACAACTCTAATGACTTGAAAATATAAGAAACTATCAAAAGCCCCTTGAAATGAGCTTAAAACACTCAAAAATCCTTCAGAAGGCCAAAAACACCATAAAAAAACACAAATGACTTGAAAACAAAAGAAACTATGAAAAGAACCTTGAAATGACCTTAAAACACTTAAAACCCCTTCAAAAGGCTAAAAACAACAAAAAAAACCAACTCTCATGACTTGAAAACATAAGAAACTATGACAAGACCCTTGAAATGAGCTTAAAACACTCAAAACCCCTACAAAAGGCTAAAAACAACACAAAAACAACTCTAATGACTTGAAAACGCAAGAAACTATGAAAAGCCCATTGAAATGAACTTAAAACGCTCAAAAGCCCTTCAAAAGGCTTAAAACAACATAAAAACAACTCTCAAGACTTCAAAACGTAAGAAACTATGAAACTAACCCTTCAAAAGGCTAGAACAAGACCAAAACAATTCTCCTAACTTGAAAACATAATAAACTACGAAAAGGCCTTTGAAATTAGCTTAAAACACTCAAAAAACCCTTCAAAAGGTTAAAAAAAACATAAAAACAACTCTAATGACTTGAAAACACAAGAAACTATGAAAAGAACCTTGAAATGAGCTTAAAACACTCAAAACCCCTTCAAACATAAACAACTATGAAAATGCCCTTGAAGTGAGCCTAAAACACTCAATAACACTTACAAAGGCTAAAAACATCATAAAAACAACTCCAATGATTGGAAAATGCAAGAAATTATGAAAAGACCCTTGAAATGAGCTTAAAACACTAAAAAACCCTACTAAAAGCTAAGAACAACATTAAAATAACTATAATGACTTGAAAATACAAGAAACTATGAAAAGACCCTTGAAATGAACTTAAAACCCCTGAAAACACCTTCAAAAAGTTTAAAACAACATAAAAACAACTCTCATGACTTGAAAACGTAAAAAACTATGAAAATAACCTTGAAATGAGCTTAAAAAGCTCAAAAACCCTTCCAAAGGCTAAAAACAACATAAAAAAAGTTCTCATAACTTGAAAAAATAATAAAATATGAAATGCCATTGAAATTAGCTTAAGACACTCAAAAACCACATAAAAACAACACTCATGACTTGAAAACATAAGAAACTATGAAAACAAACTTGAAATGAGCTTAAAACACTCAAAACCCCTTCTAAAGGGTAAAAACAACATAAAAACAACTCTCATGACTTGAAAACGCAAGAAACTATGAAAAGGTCCTTGAAATTAGCTTTGAAAACTCAAAAACCCATCAAAAGGCTTAAAACAACATAAAAACAACTCTCATGACTTGAAAACATAAGAAACTATGAAAATAACCTTGAAATGAGCTTAAAACGCTCAAAAACAATTCAAAACGCGAAAAACAACATCAAAACAATTCTCTTGACTTGAAAACATAATAAACTATGAAAAGGTCCTTGAAATTAGCTTAAAACACTCAAAAACCCTTCAAAAGGTTAAAAACAACATAAAAACAACTCTAATGACTTGAAAACGCAAGAAACTCTGAAAAGCCCCTTGAAATAAGTTAAAAAAAACTCAAAACCCCTTAAAAGGCTTAAAACAACATAAAAACAACCCTCATGACTTGAAAACGTACCAAACCATGAAACAAAAACCTTGTAATGAGCTTAAAACACTCAAAAACCGTTCAAAAGACTAAAAACAAGATTAAAACAACTCAAATGACTTAAGAACACAAGAAACTATGAAAAGACCCTTGAAATAAGCTTAAAACAATCAAAACCCTTTCAAAAGGCTAAAAACAACTCTAATGACTTGAAAACGCTGGAAACTATGAACAAAACTTGAAATGAGCATAAAACACTAAAAATCATTCAAAAGGCTTAAAACAACATAAAAACAACTCTCATTACTTGAAAACATAAGAAACTATGAAAAAAACCTTGAAATGAGCTTAAAACACTCAAAAACACTTCAAAAGGATAAAAACAACATAAAAACAACTCTAATGATTTGAAAACGCAAGAAACTATGAAAAGACCCTTGTAATGAGCTTAAAACACTCAAAACCCCTTCAAAAGTCTAAAAGCATCTTAAAAACAACTTTAATGATTCTAAAACTTAAGAAAGTATGAAAAGCCCCTTGAAATGAGCTTAAAACACTCCAAAAACCCTTCAAAAGGTTAAAAACATCATAAAAAGAACTCAAATGACTTGAAAACACAAGGAACTATGAAAAGAAACTTGAAATGACCTTAAAACACTCAAAAACGCTTTAAAAGTAAGAAACTATGAAAATTCCTTTGAAATTAGTTAAAAACATTCAAAAACACTTCAAAAAGCTAAAAACATCATAAAAACAACTCTAATGATTGGAAAATGCAAGAAACTATGAAAAGACCCTTGAAATGAGCTTAAAACAATCAAAACCTCTTCAAAATGCTAAAAACAACGTAAAAATAACTCAAATGACTTAAAAATGCAAGAAACTATGGAAAGCCCCTTGAAAATGAGCTTAAAACACCCAAAAACCCTTCAAAATTCTAAAAGCATCATAAAACGAACTCAAATGACTTGAAAACACAAGAAACTATGAAAAATACCTTGAAATGAGCTTAAAACACTCTAAAACACTTCAAAAGGCTAAAAACATCATAAAAACAACTCTAATGATTTGAAAACGCTTGTAATGAGCTTTTCCATAAAATGAACGTAAAAATTTTGAAAAACACATGAAGAGGTTAAAAACACCATAAAAAACTCAAATGACTTGAAAAAATAAGAAACTATGAACAGACCCTTGAAATGAGCTTAGAGCATTCAAAAACGGTTCAGAAGGCTATAACACCATAAATAACACTCAAATCTCTCAAAACGCAAAAAATAAAATGAATAAAAGGTTGTAAAAAAAAACACTATAAAACAGCCTCAATAACTTGAAAACAGAACAATCATTCAAAAGAGTCTTTAAATGACCTTAAAACACTCAAAACCACGTTAAAAAGCCTAAAAGAGCAATAAAGAACCTAAAATAACTTGAAAACGGAAATAAATACGAAATAAGCTTAAAACACTCAAAACCATATGAAAATGCTATAAACACGACAAAGCAACATCAAATAAGTTGAAAAATAAAAAAACGACGAAATCAGCCATGAAATGACTTTAAAACACTCAAAAACACATGCATAAGGCTCAAAACATCATAAGATCAACTCAAATCTCTTTAACATACTCAAACCCATATGAAAAGGCTAAAAACACGATAAAACAACCTCAAATAACATGAAAATAAAAAAACGATGAAAAGTGCTATGAAATGACTTTAAAACACTCAAAAACACATGCATAAGGCTTAAAACACCATAAATTCAACTCAAATCTCTTCAACATACACAAAAACGAATGAAAAGCTATAAAAACACCCTTAAAGAATGTTTTAATCTTAACATGGAAAGACAGAGAAACGAATGAAAAAGTGGTAAGAACATCATAAAACAACCTTAAAATGACTTAAAAATACAAGAATCGATCAAAAGAGCCATAAAATAAACTGAAAACTTTCAAAAACACATGAAGAGGTTAAAGCACCATAAAAATAAACTCAAATGACTCTAGGAAAGACCATTGAAGTGACCTTAAAACATTAAAAAACACTTCAAAATGCTAAAAACACCATAAATACACTCAAATCTCTTAAAAACACACAAAAACGAATGAAAAGTGATAAAAACACCATAAAACATCATCAAATAACTTGAGAACATAAGAATCTTAAAACAGAGCCTTGAAATGAATTTAAAACACTAAAAACCAGATGAAAAAAAAATCAAAAAACACTAATAAATAACCTAAAATAACTTGAAAATGCAAAAAACTATGAAATGAGCAATGAAATGAGCATAAAACACTCAAAACCATATGAAAAGGTTATAAACACCGTAAAACAACCACAATTAACATGAAAAGACATAGAAGGAATGAAAAATGATAAAAACACCATGAAATAACTTCAAATGATTCCAAAATGTAAGAATCGATCAAGAACTTAAAACCTTTCAAAAACAATATAAAAAACAACTCTATTGACTTGAAAATACAAGAAACTATGAAAACCTCTTGAAATGAGCTTAAAACACTCAAAATCAGTTTAAAAGGCTATCAACACAAGAAATACTATGCAAATCTCTTCCAAACATAGAAAAAACCAATGAAAAGTGGTAAAAACACCATAAAACATTATCAAATAACTTAAGAACATAAGAATTCTTAAAAAGGAGCCTTGAAATGACCTTAAAACACTAAAAACTACATGAAAAAGTCTAAAAACGCTAATAAATAACCTAAAATAACTGGAAAATGCAAATAACTACGAAATGAGCCTTGAAATTAGCATAAACACATTCAAAACCATATGAAAAAGGTTAAAAACACCACAAAACAACCTCAATTAACATGAAAAGGCATAGAAAGGAATGAAAAGTGATAAAAACACCATCAAACTACCTCAAATGATTCCAAAATGCAAGAATCGACCAAAAATAGCCATGAAATAAACTTAAAACCTTTCAAAACCACATTAAGAGGCTAGAAACACTATAAAAAAACAACTCTAATGACTTGAAAACGCAAGAAACTATGAAAAGACCCTTGAAATGAGCTTAAAAGACTCAAAATCAATTCAAAAGGCTATAAACACCATATATACTACTCAAATCTCTTCCAAACACAGAAAAAAACAATGAAAAGTGGTAAAAACACCCTAAAACAGCCTCAAGCAACTTGAAAACAAAAGAATCCTTCAAAATAGCCTTGAAATGACCTTAAAAAACTAAAAACCATATGAAAAGGCTAAAAACAGTAATAACTAACCTAAAATAACTTGAAAAGGCAAAAAACTACGAAATGAGCTTAAAACATAAAACCATATGAAAAGGCTAAAAACACCAACAAAAAAAAACCTCAAATAAATTGAAAATAGAAGAAACGACAAAAAGAGCAATGAAATGATTTTAAAACACTCAAAAACACATGCAAAAGGCTTAAAACACCATAACATCAACTCAAATCTCTTCAACACACACAAAACCGAATGAAAAGTTGTTAAAACACCCTTAAAGAACCTCAACTAACATGGAAAGACACAAAATCGAATGAAAAGTGGTGAAAATACCATAAAACAACCTCAAATGACTCGAAAATCAAAAGAATCGATCAAAAGAGCTATGAGATAAACTCAAAACCTTCAAAAACACCTAAAGAGGCTAAAAACACCATAAAAACAACTCAAATGACTTGAAAACCCAATAAATAATGAAAAGACATTTGAAAGGAGCTTTAAACATTCCAAAAACAGTTCAAAAGGCCAAAAATACCTTAAATACGACTCAAATCTCTTCAAAACACACAAAACAATGAAAATGGGTAAAAACACCATAAAACAACATCAAATTACTTGAAAACATAACAGTCTTCCAAAAGGGCCTTGAAATGATCTTAAAACACTCAAAACAACATGAAAAGGCTAAAAACACCATAAACACAACTCTAATGACTTGAAAACGCATGAAATTATGAAAAGATCCTTGAATCGGAACAATGAAAGTGTATTCTGATCCAATTGTGCTTGAAAATACACTTTACAAGGTTTTTTAGATGATTTTGTGCACCTACATGTGCACTAAATCAAAATCTAAAAAACAGACATAATATGACAGAGCATACTGCCCAAATGAAAATTACATTTGTCCAATGTCGACAGTCTTACACAATGAGTAATATACGTCACATACGAAACAATACTAGGGGTCGGGACCTA
Organism: Drosera capensis; assembly: GCA_001925005.1. Lineage (NCBI taxonomy): Eukaryota > Viridiplantae > Streptophyta > Magnoliopsida > Caryophyllales > Droseraceae > Drosera > Drosera capensis. The sequence goes on from LIEC01012066.1 coordinate 16,199, forward strand.
TACAAAACACAAAGCTCCCTGCCCCTTTAAAAAATGCATAAAACATCTTACATAACAGAGGGAGTGACCCATTTTAAACAAAATCCAACAAATTATAATAGTTACACGTAAATTCATAAGACACCATCATGAACGCTAGGAGTTGAGCTTGAGAAAACAACATCAATAACCTTCCATGCTTGTTGGACAAGCCTATCCTTTTGTCTAGGAGTAAACCCTCTAAGCAGACAAGCCACATCAAGAATTACTTTCTGCTCCTGCTTTATCAATACATGAATAGAAGGAGATATACCCCTAAATACAATCTCATTCCTCTCCTTCCATATGGTATAAATCATAACAGATAAAGAAATTCTTCCAATCACCTTATGAAAAGCACAACCTGTTATACATGGTGAAAGTTTTTTGGCATGACCCTACAGAATAAGCCACACAATTTCTTGTTGACCATTCTCGTACGAATGGTATGAGAAAAGGACACTTGAAAAATAAATGATTATGATTCTCCATGACAGTCCTACAAAACACACATCGGCTTTGGTGCCTGAATTCCATAAGAAATAATATGTCTTGTGTATGTAGTCTGTCATGCATAGCAAGCCAGCATATGAAAGCATGCCTTGGAATATGCCATTTACCTCATACCAGATTATACCGTCGAACCGAATGCTTCTTTTTTCTAAGAACGTCCCATGTGTTGGATGAAGAAAACTGCCCTGAGGTCTCCAATATCCAAGTACAAACATCCGACCCCCCATGAATAATACTAAGTATTACCTATTGAAGATAGGAAATGAGCTGTTTAGGGATAAGCCATGTGCCTTCTTGCATGACACATTCGAGCTTCGCTTCCCTTGATATACCAAAAGAGTAAATCAACCCAGTGTCATACCATTTATCATACCATAATGAAATTGTAGTTCCATCGCCAACTTTCCAGATAAAAAATTTCTGGATAATGGGTCGTAGCTCCCAGATCTTCCTCCATGTCCGTGCACTTGCCTTAGGTACTTTCATGGACCAAAAGTTAACCCTGTGGATTAAGTTAGCTTTTGTCCATAAAGACAAAAGAGAAGAAGGTTGAGTAATAAAGTACCAGATACGTTTCAACATCAAAGCTTTATTCCATACTCAAAGGTCCTTCACACCAAGACCCCCTTCCTCATATGGAAAGCAAATATCATGTCATGAAATTTTTGCTCCTCCTTTGCTTAGTGAGGATGCTTTCTACATGAAGCGTAAACAAATCTGTTTTATCGCAACAAGCACAGCTTTCAGCAAAATAAACATAGCACTCCAGTAAGACTGAATAGCATGCAACACATACTTAATGAGCAATAGTCTTCTAGTGTAAGAGAGGGTTTTGTTAGCACAAGATTTTGCCTTTTTCCTTAAGGTATGAATAAGGGATCTACAATCCCTAATACTTAACCTGCCAACAACAAGAGGTACCCCCTAAATAACGAACAAGGAGAGTTCCAAGGGTTAAACCCCAAACCTACAAAATCTAGTCAGCATGGGGGGAGTAATCACCAGCTAGAAAGATCTCACTCTTAAGTGGATTAGGTTTCAGACCAGAGTAAGAAGAAAAAATATCCACAGTAGATTTCATGAGCATGGCAGACTCGAAGTTCCCCTTACAAAAAAGCAAGACATCATCATCAAAGAATAGATGATTGATCTTAACCTTTTTACATCACCAATGATGTAAGAACCATGGTCTGTCATAAAATAATCATATCCCGACATCAAGAATCTTTAATCTAGCTTCAGCATCCGAAATCATAAAGTAAAAAAATCCGTCATCATTAGTTAGAACTTTTAAAAGACCATATCTCCCCCAATGCCTTTTTGAGGCGATTTCAACACTCTTGAAAGTTAGCTTCTTCCCAACAAAATAGCCAACCAAACAATCTTTCCATTTATCTACTACCTCATCTATAACACCGTCATCAGGAATAACAGTTACAATGTCATCCTTCACCACAGGCTCAAAATACATCATTCTGAGTTTCCTCTCAATTGGATTCATACTAACCAAAGAAGCGTAACTCTTACATGGATGAGAAACACCTTGTTGCGTATGGTTTGGACCTTGTTTCCTTTCCCTGTTCATCCCGCAAGTGAGAAACACCTTGTTGTGTACGGTTTGGACCTTGTTTCCTTCCCCTGTTCATCCCACAAGTGAGAAACACCTTGTTGCGTACGGACAGTACCACCATGGGTAAGAACAGGCTTCTGCGCACGATGTGTACGAATGCCATCAACATCATCAAAACTACCATAACCACGATTGGCACCGTCAACAACACCACGAACACCATCAACCTGATGGACACCATCAACACCATCCTAAACACCATGAACTGAATTAATAACATCCTGAAATCCATGAACACCATGAACAATATTTTCAGCACGACAGACAAGATTCAATCTATTCCTAGCTTGAACACCATCGAAGTTGAACACCATTCCCAATACCAAGCACAAACCCAGAATCCTATACAATACCATCAACCCGCGCACGAGCTCCTTAATCTCAATAGCATGTCGAGCTGGAGAACACTCCTTCGTAGCTTCGTGAGACACAATGAGATCTCCAGCAAGCTTGAATTGCACGGATGGATATATGGAACACAAGACGCCATTAAAAGGCTAAAAACACTAATAATTAACCTCAAATAAATTGAAAATAGAAGAAAGGATGAAAATAGCCTTGAAATGACTTTGAAACACTCAAAAACACAAGAAAAAGCCTTAAAACACCATAAAATCAACTCAAATCTCTTCAATATCAACAAAAAAATGAATGAAAAGTTGTAAAAACACCTTTAAAGAACCTCAAATAACATGAAAAGACACAAAAACGAATGGAAAGTGGTAAAAAAAACCTCAAATGACTCGAAAATTCAAGAATCGATCAAAAGAGCCATGAGATAAACTTAAACCATTCAAAAACACATGTAGAAGCGAAAAACACAATAAAAACAACTCGAATGACTTGAAAAAGTAAGAAACTACCAAAATATCCTTGAAATGGACATATAATACTCAAAAACACTTCAAAACACTAACAACACCATAAATATTACTCAAATCTCTTCAAAACAAACAAACACTAATGAAAAGTGCTAAAAACACCACAAAACAGTCTCAAATAACTTGAAAACAAAAAAATCTTCCAGAAGAGCCTTGAAATGACCTTAAAACACTCAAAACCACATCAAAAGGCTAAAAATAGTAATAAATAACCTAAAATTACTTGAAAATGCAAAAAAAAACAAATACATAATAGCCTTGAAATGAGCATAAAACACTCAAAACCATTTGAAAAGATAAAAACACAACAAAACCACCTCAAATAACTTGAAAATAGATGAAACGACGAAAAGAGCCATGAAATGACTTTAAAACACTCAAAACCTTATGCAAAAGGCTTAAAACACCATAAAATCAACTAAAATCTCTTCAACATACAAAAAAATGAATGAAAAATTATATAAACACCCTTAAAGAACCTCTGCTAACATGGAAAGACACAGAAATGAATGAAAAGTGGTAAAAACACCATAAAACAACCACAAATGACTCGAAAAATGCGAAAATCGATCAAATGAGCCATAAAATAAACTTAAAATATTCAAAAACAAATGAAGAGGCTAAAAACACCGTAAAAATAACTCAAATCACTTGAAAATGCATGAAACTGTGAAAAGACCCTTGAAATTAGCTTAAAACAATAAACACACTTCAAAAGGCTAAAAAATACCACTCAAAACTCTTCAAAACACAAAAACGAATGAAAAGTATTAAGAACACCATAAAACGACCTCAAATAACTTGAGAATACAAGAATCTTCTAAAAGATCTTTGAAATGACCAAAAAACACTAAAAACCACAAGAAAAGCCTAAAAACACTAATGAATAACCTAAAATAATTTGGAAATGCAAAAAATTACGAAATGAGCATTGAAATGAGCTTATGAAAAGGCTAAAAATACCACAAAAGTACCTCAACTAATATGAAAAGGCATAGAAAGGAATAAAAAGTGGTAAAAACACCATAAAGCAACCTCAAATGACTCCAAAACGCAAGAATCGATCAAAAGAGCCATGAAATGAACTTAAAACCTTTCAAAAACACATGAAGAGGCTAAAAACACCATTAAAAAACTCAAATGACTTTAAAATGCAAGAAACTATGAAAAGGCCCTTGAAATGAGCTTATAACACTAAAAAACACTCAAAAGGCTAACAACACCATAAATATCACTGAAATCTCTTCAAAACAAACAAAAACTAATGAAAGGTGCTAAAAACACCATGAAAGAGTCTCAAATAACTTGGAAACAAAAGAATCCTCCAGAAGCTTAAAACACTTAAAACCATATGCAAAGGATAAAAACACCAACCTCAAATAACTTGAAAATATAAGAAATGACAAAAAGAGCCATGAAATGACTTTAAAACACTCAAAAACTTATACAAAAGCCTTAAAACAGCATAAAATCAACTCAAATCTATTCAACATGCACAAAAATGAATGATGTTATAAAAACACCCATCCAGAACCTCAACTCACATGGAAAGACAAAGAAACGAATGAAAAATGGTAAAAACACTATAAAACAACCTCAGATCACTCAAAAATGCAAGAATTGATCAATTGAGACATAAAATTAACTTAAAACATTCAAAAACATATGAAGAGGCTAAAAATACCATAAAAAACAACTCAAATGACTTGAAAATGCAAGAAACTATGAAAACATGATAAAACATTATAAAACAACCTCAAATAACCTGGAAATGAGCCTTGAAATGACCTTAAAACACTAAAAAACCACATGAAAAAAAATCTAAAAACACTAATAAATAGCCTAAAATAACTTGAAAATGCAAAAAATCATGAAATGAGCATAAAACACTCAAAACCATATGAAAAGGTTAAAAACACCACAAAACAACCTCAGTTAACATTAAAAGACATAGAAAGGTACGAAAAGTGGTAAAAACACCATAAAACAACCTCAAATGATTCCGAAATGCAAGAATCATCAAAAAAGCCATGAAATGAACTTAAAATATTCAAAAACACATGAAGAGGTTAGAAACACCATAAAAAAACTGAAATGACTTTAAAACACAAGAAACTATGAAATGACCCTTGAATGAGCTTAAAACACTAAAAGACACTTCAAAAGGATAAAAACACCATAAATGCCACTCAAATCTCTTAAAAACACACAAAACACAATGAATAGTGGTAAAAACACCATCAAGTAGCCGCAAATAATTTCACAACAAGAGAATCTTCCAAAAGAGCTTTGAAATGACCTTAAAACACTGAAAACGACACTAAAAGGCTAAAAACGCTAATAATTAACAAAAAATAATTTGAAAATGAAAAGAACTACGAAATTAGCCGTGAATTGACCTTAAAACACTCAAAACCGTATGAAAAAGTTAAAAACACCAAAAAACAACCTCAAATAACAAAACAAATGCAAGAATCGATCAAAAGATCCATGAAATTAACTTCAACATTAAAAAACACATGAAGATGCTAAAAACCCATAAAAATGACTCAAATGACTTGAAAAAGCAAAAAACTATGAAAAAGACCCTTGAAATGAGCTTAAAACACAAAAAGTCACTTCAAAAGGCTAAAAACATCATAAATGCCACTCAAATCTCTTGAAAACAACAAAAATGAATGAAAAGTGGTAAAAACACCATGAAACAGCATCAAATAACTTGACAACACATGAATCTTACAAAATAGTTTTGAAATGACCTTAAAACACTCAAAACAACATTAAAATGCCAGTAACACTAATAATTAACAAAAATAACTTGAAAATGCAAAAAACTACGATGCGCCTTGAAATTACCTTAAAACACTCACAGCCATATGAAAAGGCTAAAAACACCACAAAACAACCTCAAATAACTTGAAAATAGAAAAAGGAGGAAAAGAGCCTTGAAATAACTTTAAAACACTTAAAAACACATGCAAAAGGCTTAAAACCTCATAAAATCAACTCAAATCTCTTCAACATGAACAAAAACAAATGAAAAGTTGTAAAACACCCATAAATAACCTCAAATAACATGAAAAGATACAGAAACAAATGAAGAGTGATAAAGACACCATAAAACAGCCTCATATGACTCGAAAATATAAAAATCGATCAAAACAGCCATGAAATAAACTTAAAACATTCAAGAATACTTGAAGAAGTTAAAAACACAATAAAAACAACTTAAATGACTTGAAAAAATAGGAGACTATGAAAAGACTCTTTAAATGAGCTTAAAACACTCAAAAACACTTCAATAGGCTAAAAACAACATAAATATCATTCAAATCTCTTCAAAACACACTAAAACAAATGAAAAATTATAAAAACACCATAAAATAGCCTCAATAACTTGAAAATAAAAGAATCTTCCAACAGAGCCTTGGAATGACCTTAAAACACTCAAAACCACATCAAACGCCTAAAAACGATAATAAATAACCTAAAATTACTTGAAAAAGAGAAAAAAAAACTACTTAATGAGCCTTGAAATGATCTTAAAACACTAAAACGCATATGAAAAGGCTAAAAATCCCGCAAAATAAACTCAAATAACTTGAAAATAGATGAAACTATGAAATGAGTTATGAAATGACTTTAAAACTCTCAATAACTTATGAAAAATACTTAAAACATCATAAAATCAACTCAAATCTATTCAACATGCACAAAAACGAAAGAAAAGTTATAAAAACACCCTTAAGCGATCTCAACTAAAATTGAAATACACAAAAACGAATGAAAAATTGTAAAAATACTATAAAAGATCCTCAAATGACTAAAAAAATGCAAGGATCGTACAAATGAGCCATGAAATAAACTTAAGGCATTCAAAAACAAATGAAGAGGCTATAAACATCATAGAAAAACCCAAATGAGTTGAAAACACAAGAAACTATGAAAAGCACCCTTGAAATGAGCTGAAAACATTAAAAGACACTTCAAAAGGCTAAAAACACCATAAATGCCACTAAAATCTCTTCAAAACACACAGAAAATAAATGAAGAGTGATAAAAACATCATAAAATAGCCTCAATTAGCTTGAAATAAAAGAATATTTCAGAACAGCTTTGAAATAACGTTAAAACACTCAAAAACAACATCAAAGGTTGTTTCAAGTTTTTTGAGGTTGTTTTTTTGGTGTTTTTAACCTTTTCATATGTATTTGTGTGTTTTGAAATCCTATCATGACAGTTTCGTTATTTTTTGCATTTTCGAGTTATTTTAGTTTTTTTATGGCGTTTTTGGCCTCTTCATGTTTTTTGACCTTTTTAAATTTATTTCATGGTTCTTCTTGTCAATTCTTGCATTTTCAACTTATTTGAGCTATTTTATGGTATTTTTACTACTTTTCATTCATTATCATTTGTTTTGAAGAGAGTTGAGTTGTGTTGATGGTGTGTTCAGCTTTTTAAAGTGTTTTTTAGTGTTTTAATCTCTGTTCAAGGGTTTCCTCATAGTTTTCAAGTGTTTTTTCATGTTTTAAGCTCATTTCAAGGCTGTTTTAACAGTTTCAACTGAATTCAAGTGATTTAAGGTTGTTTTATGGTGTGTTTAGCCATTTCATGTGATTTTGAGTGTTTGAAGGTCGTATTAAAGCCTTTTTTTTATAGTTTCTTGGGTTTTCAAATCATTACGTTTGTTTTACTGTGTGTTAAGCCTTTTCATGTGTTTTTAACTGTTTTAAGGTCATTTCAATTCTCTATTGATAGTTACTTACGTTTTGAAGATATTTGATGTTGTTTTATGGTGTTTTAAGCATTTTCATGTGTTTTTCAGTGTTTTAAGGTCATTTCAAAACTCTTTCGATAGATTCTTGCCATTTCAAGGTATTTGAGGCTGTTTTATAGTGTTTGTATCAGTTTTCATTCGTGTTTATGTGTTTTGATGAGATTTGAGTAGCTTTTATCAATTGTTTAGCTTTTTCAAATGGTTTAGAGTGTTTTAAGCTATATTCATAGTTTCTGTTGTATTTTCAAGTTATTTGAAATCAATTTATAGTGTTTTTACAACTTTTCATTTGTTTTTGTGTGTTTTTTAGAGAATTGAGTTGGTTTTATGATGTTTTTAGCACTTTCAACTCATTTTTTAGAGTTTTATAGTCATTTTCAAGCTCATTTCATTGTTTCTTGTGTTTCCAAGTTATTTGAGTTGTTTTTATGGTGTTTGTTTTTTTGTCTTTTCAAGTTTTTTCAAGTTATTTTAAGGCACATTTATCTCTTTCTTACGTTTTCAAGTTATTTGAGATTCTTTTTTAGTTTTGTTTAGCCTTTTCAACTATTGTTTGTGTCTTTTAACTTCATTTTATGACTCTTTTCATAGTCTCTTATGTTTTCAATTATATGAGGTTGTTTTATGGTGTGTTTACTCACATTCATTTCTTTTTCAATGTTTTAAGGTAATTTCATGGTTCTTTTGATAGTTTCTTACATTTTCAAGTTGTTTGATACTATTTTATGGTGCTTTTAGATTTTCATGTGTTTTTGATTGTTTTAGGGTCATTTAAAGGCTTTTTTGATAGTTAATTATTTTTTAAGTTATTTGAGGTAATTTTATGATATTCATAAGCCTTTTAAGTTTTATTATGTTTTAAGCCTTTGCATCTGTTTTCGTTATTTCTTGCGTTTTCATATTATTTGAGATTGTATTATGGTGTTTTAAGCCTTTTCAAATATTGTTTTTAGTGGTTTAAGGTAATTTTAAGGGTTTTTTTGATAGATTCTTGCGTTTTCAAGTGATTTAAGTGTGTTTTATGGTGTTTTTATTGTTTTCATGTCTTTTAAATTGTTTTAAGGTTATGAAAGGCTCTTTTGATATATTTTTATGTTTTTACGTTATTTGAGGTTATTTTGGGGTGCTTTTAGCCTTTTTTATGTAGTTTTTAGTGTTTTAAGGTCATTTCAAGGCGCTTTTGAACGATTTTTCTGTTTTCAAGTTATTTGAGGCTGTTTTATGGTGTTTTAACCATTTTTCATTCGTTTTTGTGTGTTTTAAAGAGATTTTAGTTGTTTTTATGATGTTTTTAACCTTTTGAATTGTATTTGAGTGTTTTAAGGTCATTTCAAGGGACTTTTCATAGTTTTGGGGTTTTCAAGTTATTTAAGTTGTTTTTATGGTGCTTTTAGTCTTTTTGAGAGTTGTAAGCTCATTTCAAGGCTCTTTTCACAGTTTCTAATGTTATCAAGTTGTTTAGGTTGTTTTTTTTTTATAGTGGTTTTAACCTTTTTGTGTATGTGTGTGTTTTAAGGGTCCTACCATGGCTGTTTTCGTTGTTTTTTGTATTTTCAAGTTATGTTAGTTGTTTTACGGCATTTTTAGCCTTTTCATGTGTTTTTTACCCTTTTAAATTCATTTCATGGCTCTTTTGGTCAATTCTTTCATTTTCAAGTTATTTGAGGTTGTTTTATGGTATTTTTACTACATTTCATTAGTTATCATTTGTTTTGAAGAGGTTTGAGTTGTTTTGATGGCATGTTTAGCTTTTCAAAGTGTTTTTGAGTGTTAATCTCATTTTGAGGGTTTTCTCATAGTTTCCTCTGTTTTCAAGTTATTTGAGTTGTTTTTATTGAGTTTTTAGCGATTTCAAGTGTTTTTGAGGGGTTTAAGCTCATTTCAAGATTATTTTAACGGTTTCAAGCGATTTCAAGTGATTTGAGGTTGTTTTATGATGTGTTTAGCCCTCTCATGTGGTTTTGAGTGTTTAAAGGTCATATTAAGGCTCTTTCGATAGTTTCTTGGGTTTTTAAGTTATTAGGGTTATTTTATTGTGTTTTAACCCTTTTCATTTGTTTAGATCATTTCAATTCTCTTTTGATAGGCACTTCCTTTTTGAAGAGATTTGATATTGCTTTATGGTGTTTTAAGAATTTCATGTGTTTTTTAGTATTTTATGATCATTTCAAGACTCTTTCGATAGATTCTTGAGGTTTCAAGCTATTTCACACTATTTTATAGCGTTTGTATCAGTTTTCATTCGTGTTTGTATGTTTTGATGATATTTGAGTTGTTTTTATTAATTTTTTAGCATTCTCAAATGGTTTGGAGTGTTTTAAGCTCTTTTCATAGTTTTTGTTACTTTTTTAAGTTATTTGAGGTCAGTTTATACTATTTTTACAACTTTTCATTCTTCTTTTTTTGTGTTTTTTTAGAGATTTGAATTGGTTTTATGGTGTTTTTAGCACTTTCAACATGTTTTTGAGTCTTTTATGCTTATTTCAGAACTCATTTCATTATTTCTTATGTTTTCAAATTATTTGAGTTGTTTTTATGGTATTTTTTACCTTTTAGGTTTTTCAAGTTATTTTATGGCAAGTTTATCTGTTTCTTATTTTTCCAAATTATTTGAGGTTCTTTTATAGTTTTTTTTATCCTTTTCAAGTGTTTTTTGTGTCTTTTAAGTTCATTTTAAGGGTTTTTTCATTGTTTCTTACGTTTTCAAGTTATTTGAAGTTGTTTTATGGTGCTTTTATCCTCTTCATGTGGTTTTGAGTGTTTTTATCCTTTTCTTGCATTTTGTAGTTATTTGAGGTTGTTTTGTGATGTTCTTTGGCCGTTTTATCATGTTTTTACCACTTTTCATTTAATTTGTGTGTTTTAAGAAGATTTGAGGCTATTTTAGGTTGTTTTTAGCCTTTTCATGTGTTTTTGAGTTTTTAAAGTCATTCTATACGTTTCCAATAATGGTGTGTTTACCAATGTTCATTTCTTTCTTAGCGTTTTAAGGTTATTTCATGGTTCTTTTGATAGATTCTTGCATTTTCAAGTTATATGATGTTGTTTTATGGTGCTTTTAGATTTTCACATGATTTTGATTATTTGAGAGTCATTTAAAGGCTCTTTTGATAGTTAATTATTTTTTCAAGTTATTTAAGGCAGTTTTATGACGTTCATAAGCCTTTGCATGTGTTTTTGAGTGTTTTAAAATAATTTAAAGGGTGTTTTCGTTATTTCTTGCATCCTCAAGTTATTTGAGGCTGTTTTATGGTGTTTAAAGCCTTTTCAAGCATTTTTTTAGTGGTTCAAGGTCAGTTTGTAAGGGCCAAGATTCAACCTAGAGGGGGTGAATAGGTTGATTAAAGGTTTTAACATTTTTATACAGCGGATTATTTTCTTTGCATATCAGTGTTCTATGTAGACCACTTGGATGGTCTGTAGGTAACACTTGATGGTTGGCTATGAAGGTGAGTTTCTTAACAGTTCTAAATATTAGACAATGAAAGCAAATAAGGCACATAGTATTTATATCGGTTCAAACACTTGTTATCAATTGATAACAAGCGCTTAATCCAGTCTTCTCTTAGTCACCGGTGTAGTTAATCCAAGAGGTGAGTGTCACTAACTTCTTGTTTGTAGCTTAGAAGAAAACTTCTTTTTACAAGGTAGCTAACTTGTATAAAAAACAAAGAACGAAAATCTTAGCACAGAATCAAACCGATGATCTCTGCTGCAAGTTATGTTCTTCTACAGACTAATGAACTCCCTTCACTATGTATTTTACGATTCAGCTCTCTTGAGTAATCTTTGAATATTTTATTACTTTGTACGTTTGCCTTTCAGTCTTATTCAACAACCTTACTTCATTGAGCTTCAGTAGTTCCCTTTTATAGGCTCAAGGATCAAACCCAGCAAACACGATACTATTTCTAATATGATACTTTGCGACTCGTGTCCCTCATCATCTTGTTTCTGATGCTGACAGTTTACTGACTTCAAATTTGTGTCGTTTCTATATGTACCTCAAATCTTCACTTGACTGTCTCCAGGCCTTTGACCCAACCATCAGCAACAATCTCTGCTGCACCCACTCTACTGCACCTTAGTCTGCATACTGTACTGTGAAACTTCATCTGCATCAGTCCTTGCTACAACCTCATCTGCACCCAGATCTGCTATATATAGATGCATTCTGTGTTGGTCCTCATCTCCACGCCCAATCCTAGTTCTTGAAATATTTTTAGGTCTTTTATTACTCATGCATACCTTGGCTACTTAGCCAAAATCCTCTGTAGAAGTCTGTATCTGGTGGCTTACATAATGCTCCTCATCTATAGCCGTCTGCTCTCCAGCATCTGGCCTAGACTGTAACTACCAACTTGATTTCTAACCTAAGCACACTAACAACATCATGGCTAATACTTCTCAGTTTGATTCCATCAATTTCTATACAAAATTGAGGTATTGCACATTCTATCAATCTCCCCCTAAATTGAAGCTAACAAAACTCCTAAGTAAAACAATAGGTTTACAACCTTTCTAACTATTTAGTTATATTTTTTGATAAACAAAAATTAACCAAAAGAGCATTTGAGGTGTTTAATCTTACCTTTGGTGCTTTTTTCCTTTGCTGCATTGACTCTTGTGTTCTTCTTCTGATCATCTACTATGCTTGAGAGTCCTTTCTGTTGAATCTCTGTGATGTTGATGTCGTCTGCGTTCTTCATAAGATTGTTTCCCGGCCAGCTCTTTTTGATGACTGGTCTTGTTGCAGACCGTTCTTCTTCTGCCTCTGAAGTCTGTCTTCCCTTTATTGCAGACTGCTTCTCCTCTTGAGTTACAACTGGTTTTCTTGGAGTTATCTACTACTCTGTTACAGATTGCTTCTCCCCCTTTTTGTTAGCATTGAGGGTAGAAGATAGAGCTTCAAAGGCAGTGCGTATGCTTTTGAGTTCAGAGAAGACCTTCTTCTGAAACACTTGGAGTTATGTTTCTAGCAGTCCCATCCTTGTTTCGTTGTTACGGATGTGTTCAGTGAGTTGTTGTTGGGTAGTTTGCACAGCTGTGTGAAGCTTTCGAAGATCAGCCTTGTGTTGGCTTTTGAAGATTCAAAGCCTTGTGTCATATTGTTGAGTGTAGTTTGAAAATCTTCAAAGGTTTTTCTTCTGATGTCCCTTTCTTCTTCTATGTCTTCTGCAATGGGCTGTAGAGTTTCAAGAAGCTCATGGAATATATCCTTATTCCACGAGTGCATATCAAAGATGTCTTGATCCAGCCTTTACAGTCTATACCCGATGGTGGTTTCTGAAGGAGAGGACTGCATCCTTTTTGTTGGTTATGTTGGTTGAACGGAGATAACCTGAATATCTTCGTCAAATGCCTCCTTTAGATTCTTGATTGCTGTTGATATCATCTGAGTTGCAGAGGTCCCACTGTTCATAGGTACTTGTACTTTAGATGGTGGATCTGCTGCAGTTTGTGCCAATCCAAATGAGGATTGCGGTGTAAACAGAATATTTAGTATGTTTTCAACTGACTCCTGTTGTGGTTTGAACATCTGTCGACTGCATTATCGTTGGCTCTTCTGCATCCTTTGATGGAAATGCCTCAGCTGCAGTGTGAGTTATTTGTGCCTTAGCTGAAGTTTGGACTTGAATGCCTGCTTCTTGGTCTGCAGCTGCAAGTAGTTCTGTTTGTTCCTTGACTACAGGTAGTTCGTCTACCAGTCCTGCTGTTTGAACCTCAGCTTCTTGTTCCTCAGCTGCTTGTTCTTCAACTATAAGTGTGATTACTACTTGTGTCTCTGTTGTAGATTCTTCTACTGGAGACTCAGCTGTAGCTTTCTCTATGGATGCTTCCACTTTATATCCTTTGTCAACTTCATGTCTTTCAACAGATGACTAAGCTTCTTCTTCTTCCGCAGGTTCTTCTGCTGCAGGATCCTAAGTTGCTGATTCTACTACAGGAGACTTTGCTGCTATGATCTCGGCTACTGTAGTATGCACCTGTACTCCTTCAACAATCTGATCAATGATTTCATCATCATTGTCTGGAATGTGTGGTTATGGATGATCACCATCATCACGAGATGGTCGTTGTTTCCCATAAGTTGGTCTTGAGAGATATATCTTCTGAGTTACAGCTCGGACATGTTTAGCTAAAAGCTTCTTTAGCTCAGCCTCAACTACAGGTGTGTTCACAAACTCAAAGCATCTTAGTAGTGCGTGCTTGTGTCTGGTTGTCTTCAAGGTGGAGTCCTTGAATTCATGTGCCCCATTACATAGAAATTGTGCTTCCTTGGGTCTTGTTGAAGTTGAATTAGTTATTGGACTTTTGCTTCTGACATCCCATCGGTTTCTCCAATCAATGTTTGTGATTTGTTTGGATTAATTCTGTACAGGGTCTTTGGTCCTGAGGGAATTAGTTTTGGTCTAGCAGCTCTTGTTGGCCTTCCAATTCTTGTTGGCCTTTCAATTGGTAGTTTGTGTTATGTCACAAACTCCTCAATCATGCCTTCCCTTTGTTCCTTCTCCTGTATCTCAGCTTGCTTCCTCTAACTAAGTGGTTAAGAGGTTCTAGCTATATGCAGTTGAGCTCTTTCTTTTATAGCTCGGACCGTCTGCAGAACTGTGTCTATGACTTTTTCTGGAGAAGGCCTCACCTCTGTTGTTGTTGTTGTAATTGTCCATACTTCTGTTGTAGTAGTTGGTTGATCTTCTGCAATCATCGATGTATCTATTCCAATGCTTGTGAAGGGAAAGATTGCTGTTGTTGTTGGCTCTACTGCAGTAGTTCTGATTGTGAAGGAGGATGCAACAGAGACACTAGAGATGTCTTGAGCTGGTTCATTCTGCAAGGCTATGAGATTGGCTTATATTTTTCCTTATCTCATCCCTTGTGTATCCTTCGACAGCAAGCTTTTCTCTCAACTGAGCTCGAGGTCCTTCCCTAATCTCTTGAATACGCTTTTGGCTTCCAAGACCAGGCTTCGAAGATTCTCGTCTGCTCCAGCCTTCAAGAACTTCAATGCCACATTGGCATCATGGAGTGTAGCTAGTTCTGGTGCTTTTAGCGGTATTTTTTGAGGACGAGGGCTTATCAATATGTATAGTCTACACTTCTGCAGACTATGTTTCCACCTCCAAGTGAGTTGGCTCTACAGTCGAGTGATCCGAATGGTTTCCTCGTTTGAGGTCTACATGAGAAGTTTTCTTCTCGTCACTCCTTGCTGCTTCTTCTTGGTTGGTTGGGCTTTGCTGACTGGTACTTTCTTGGTCTGTTTTACTACTGATTTCGTCTATACTGCTACAGTGGTCTGTATAGCCTTTCTTCTTGTCTGCACTTCTGAATACTTTGGTGGATGGTCTGCACGTTTGACAATGATTTCCAGCGTTGTAGTCTTCTTTGTTAGTCCAATAGGATGCTTGCATATTTTCTTGATGTCAATATGTTTGACCACCGTCCATGGCCTCCTTTCTGTGTCTGACAGCTTTAATTTCTGTTTGAGAAGGATGTTAACTATCCTTCCAAACAGTGGTTGCTTTGCTTGTATAGCTTTGGCAAGCTGATACATGAGCAACTTCATCTAGATCCTGCGTGTTCGTTCACATAGGTATTTGAGTCCAGCCTCTTCGATCAGGTTAGCTATGTCTTTTACTTCAACTAATTTATCTCGTAAAGTATTGAAATCGAACACGACGTCAGTCTACAATTCGATCTTCCTTGTGGGGCTCTTTTGTTCTTCAAATGATTTAAGACTCTTTTGTGATGTGTTTGAAGTTGTGTTGGCCATTTTCAAAAAGATTTGAAGGAAGTGTTGAATTCGGAAATGGAATTCGAAAGGTTTTTCAGGAAGTTAAGGTTTTCGATTTCGTGTAGTAGAGCGTTCGTGAGTTTAGAGAGAGAATTAGAGCATTTTTAAAGAGAGAGAGAGTATTAGAGATTAAAGTGATCTCGTATTTGAAAATTTTCAGTTTTTATACCCGTTTGAAAATTATGACCGTTGAGAGTGTTTTGTAGCCATTATGCATTATGGTCATCATTTGACCATTGCGTTAATTTAGGAAAACAATTTTGTAACCTTTAAGATTCTTTTCCTAAAATAGATGCAGTAGAGCAATATTACTTCTGGTCTGTTTTCCACTTATGAACCAAGCAGTAGAGCAGTAGAGCAATATTACTTTTGGTCTGTTTTCCACTTGTGAACCAAGCAGTAGAGCAGTAGAGCAGTAGAACAATAATAATAGTCTGCATTTTACACAAATATTGCTAGTATGCTTTCTACATGTGTAGTAGAGGAGTAAAGCATTTTGGTCATTTTTATTGTTTTAAATAAAGACCCAATTCTTCACGAAATTGAATAAACTTGCTCTAATCAAGAGGTTTCGTAAAAATGTCTGCAATTTATTTTTCTATTGGAATATACTCCAATTTAATATGGCCTTTCTACACATGATCTTTGATAAAGTAATATCTGACATCAATGTGCTTGGTCCTTGAATGAAAAATTTAATTTTCTGAAATCGCCATTGTAGACGTGTTGTCACAAAATATAGAGGTTTTAGTGAATGTCATACCATACTCTACTAGCTGTGACCTCATCCATAGTATTTGTGCAGCATAGCTTCCTACAGCAATGTATTCTGCTTCTGCAGTAGAGGTTGACACCGTAGTCTGCTTCTTGCCAAACCAAGAGATTCGTCTTGCACCAATGAATTGACATGAACCACTTGTGCTTTTTTTGTCAACTTTATAACCTGCAAAATCTGCATCTGAAAAACCAATAAGTGTAAAAAATCTGATTTCCTAGGATAACATACATCAAGGTTTGGAGTACCCTTCAGATATCTCAGGATTCTCTTTACTCTAGGGTGGTTGAATTCCTTGGGATCAGATTGATATCTTGTACAGACACAAACTGAATATTGAATGTCTGGTCTGCTTGCAGTAAGGTATAACAATGACCCTATTACTCCCCTATACATGGTTTGATTTATCTTCTTTCCATGTTTATCTTTATCTATTTTAATTGATGTACTCATGAGGGTTTTCATATGGCTAGCATTTACTAAACCATACTTTTTAATTGTGTTTTTTATGTACTTTGATTGGTTGAGAAAGATTCCACTTTCTAACTGTTGTACCTGAAGACCTAGGAAGTATTTTAATTCTCACATTAAGCTCATTTGAAATTTAGATTTCATTAGTTTTATAAATCGCTCATAAAGTTTATCATTAGTGCAACCAAATTTAATGTCATCAACATAAATTTGCACTAACAATATGTGTTCCTTATGCTTTTTAAGGAATAGTATGTTATCTACATTTCCTCGCTCAAATTTATTTTCACATAGAAATGTTGAGAGAGTTTCATGCCACATAATGCTTTGTCTAACCTATATACATATTTTGGATATTCAGAGTCTTCAAAGTCAGGAGTTTGTTCAACATAAACTTTCTCTTGTAGCTTTCCATATAGAAATGCGCTTTTTACATTCATTTGATAGACTTTAAATCCTTGATATGCAGCATAGGCAAGGAACATTCTTATGGCTTCTAGTCTTGCTACAGGGGCAAAGGTTTCATCAAAGTCTATTCCTTCTTCTTGTGAGTATCCTTTAGCAACTAATCTAGCTTTATTTCTTGTGACTATTTCTATTCATCATATTTGTTTCTAAATACCCATTTGAGCCTACAATTGGATAGTTCTTGGGTATTGTTGTTAGATACCATACCTTATTTCTTTGGAACTTGTTTAGTTCTTCTTGCATTGCATCTATCCAGTTTGGATCATTTAAGCTTCACTTATTATCTTAGATTCTATTTCTGATATAAAGCATGCAAACAGGCATTCACCATTTGTTGCTCTTCTAGTCTGCACAGGTGCATCCTTATCTCCAATGATGTTATCCATCTTCTTTTATCTTGTTCATTAGTTTCCAGTTGTTATTGTTGAGTTTGTTCTTCTATCTCTGTTGCATTGTTATTTTATGCAGACGACTCTTCTTTGTTTGCAGTTTAAATGACCTCTTCTGTAGCCTGTTTATTACATGCACATTCCTCATCAAAAACATTAGCATTTCTCATGAATGTTTTTGATTCATCAAATGATATGTGAACTGACTCCTCAATGGTTTATGTTCTTGTATTGTACACTATAAAGGCTTTGTTGTTTGTTGAATACCCTATGAAAGTTCCCTCATCCGTCTTAGGATCAAATTTTCCTAGATAATTCTTATCATTGTTATGTATATAACATTTACATCCAAAGGTATGAAAATACTTGACACTTGGTGTCTTTCCTTTCCATAGTTCATAAGGGGTTTCTTATGCAATTTGTGTATAATACATCTATTTTGAACATAGCATGCAATATTTACTGCTTCTGACCAGAAGCTTTTAGGTAGGCTTGCATCAGCAAGCATTGTCCTTGTTGCTTCTATAAGAGTTCTATTTTTCCTTTCAATTACACCATTTAGTTGAGGTATTCTAGGTGTTGAAAATTTATGCTTGATTCCATGATCATTACAGTAGTCATCTACTCCTGTTTGATCAAATTCAGTACCATGATCAAATTCTATTGTGATTACTTCTAAGTTTTTCTCATTCTGAATTTGTCTTAAGAATCTGGTTAGCAGACTCAAAGTTTTACTCTTTTTATGTAGAAACATTACCCATGTGTATCTAGAGTAATCATCTACTATAACTAGAGTGTACTTCTTCTGTTTAAGCTTTATATGTCGACTGGACCAAAGAGATCCATATGTAATAATTCCAAAATCCTAGTTGATTCTGATGAGTTTAGCGGTTTAAAACTAGCCCTAGTCTGCTTTCCTTCTTGGCATGATTTGCAAAGTTGATCCTTTTTAAACTTTACTAGGTTTTCTGAAGACAATCTAGTTATAGTTTTGAAATTAAGATGAGCTAATCTTTTGTGCCAGAGCCCGTTTGTGTCTTCAGCTTCTTTAGTATAAAAACATGTTATTTGTTCTCACTATGATGAGTCAAAGTCTACCGCATAAATATTTCCTTTTCTAACTCCTAGTAATTTGACTTATTGTGTGACTTTATCCTTTACTTGACATGTATCATAAGTGAATGATACATCATAATTTTTATGTTCTAAGCAATTAACTAATGGATAGCAAGTTATGTTCTATGCCTTTAACATAAGTAACATCTCTAAAGATTAAGGAACCTGTATCAAGGGTTCCATAACCTTTAGTTGTACCTGCTTTTCCTCCTCCAAATATGACGAGAGGTCCTTGTTCCTTTCTGTAGTGTTCAAGGATGGATTTGTTCTCTATCATGTGCCCTAAGCATCCACTCTCCAGATTCCATATACCTCTTTGTCTTTCCTACATTTAAAACATAGAGAATTTGTACATGGAACCCACTTATATGGGCCCTCATTGGTTAGCTTTTGGAATCCACACTTGAACTCTCTTTTTGTGGGAATTTCAACACTCAAAGGACTTATGGCCAAGTTTACCACAAGTAAAGCAGTAGATCTCTGGTCTTGTGCTTCTTAGTGGTTTGCTCTACTTCGTCTGCTGCATTTGACATGAGCAAATGTGTCTCAAGTGTGGCCTTCTCCAAGTTGTTTTGGAGAAGTTATTCTATACTGAGTAGTTAGGTGCATACTGAGCTTCATAAGGCCTTTCATGAGTAGTTAGGTGCATACTTATACTGGTGTTCTGCCCTAGCCCTTCTAGGTTTGAGCAGTAGAGATCTTACATTGTAGTAGAGATCTCTTCTACTGACTATTCTTGCTTTTTAATACTTTCTATGTAGTGGAGCTTTTGCTCTTTTGCACACATTATGCAGTAGAGCTTTTGCTCTTATGCACACCTGCTGTAGTAGAGGTATTCCTCTTCTACATAGTTTTTGTAGTAGTCTACTTTGCTTCCTTGGTAATGACTTTCTTATCTGTATTATTATGTAACCATTCATTATACCCTAACCCAATTTTATCATGGGAGGATTGACCTGTATTGAGCAATTTTTGCAAACATAAAGTCTTACCATTCCAAGCATCCACTTGCTTCTGAAGCTCTGTGTTTCTCAAAGTAAGTATTTCCACTACTGCATTAAGAAGTTTCACCATTTCATTTGCTTCTTCAGTTCATCTTGAGCATTGATTAGATTATTATTAGTCTCTTCATCCGTTAAATTGCATTAAAAGGAAAATAAAGTTCTCAGATGTTTCTTGTATTGCTTCCTTCAATTCCTCTATGATGGCATCTGAATCAGAAAGATCAAATACCTGCTGCTTTTCATCATTCTTAGCCATGAGACACAGCTGAGCGTTTGAGATTATGTCTTCATTATCAGAATCTATATCGCTCCATGTTTTTGTAGCATAGGCCTGCCTCTTTCTTTTCTTCCAGAATTGCTCTTGTTGTGGTCCTTTTTGAATTTTGGTGCAAACGAGTCTTTTGTTGGTCGTCTATATTGTGCAGCAAAGTGCCTTGGTTTGCCAGAGTTGTAGCAGACTTCCTTTTCTACTTCCTTTATTTTTTAGGAAACGTTCATTTATTTTATGCTCAACTTTGAGATTGTATATATGCAATACACTATACAATTGAGCCAAAGACATCTTTGTTAGATCTCTCGATTCCCTTATAATCTTTGTGTACAGATTTCACCAAGAGATCTCACAAACTTTAGGTTGACTTCCTTATTTTGGAAAGTCTTTCCTTAAGTTTTAAGACTATTGATGAGAATATTGAATGTTTCATAGAAGGTGGTCAAATTTTCATTAGATCTCATTGAGACCCAATCGTATTTCTACATTACGGCATCCTTCTTGTTCTCCCTTATTTTGTTGGTTCCTGAGCAGTAGAGCTTCCCATGCCTCCCTTACAGTAGTTATATGAACCACTATTTCAAACATGTTGTCATCAAGGGCTTTGAATAGTTGGTTTTGAGCTATTCTATCAACCGGCACCAGATCCCAATCTTCTTTAGATCAAAGAATCTTTGGCTTGTATAATTCTTTTTCTTTTTTTTTCTTTTTTTTTTTTTGCATCCATTGGATCTGGCATCATTGGAATATGAGACCCATCAGTGATGATGTCTTGTATCTTTCGTCTATTAAATTGAGATGTGCAAGCACCCTTAGCTTCCAATGGTTGAATTTGTCAAATGAAAAATGATGGAGGTTCTCCACTGTTAGGACATTTAGACAGCTTTAGTGGAGCCATTTCCTTTATAAGAATAAACAATTAGTAACTTCTTTGCAATAAAAGAAAGACCTTTTCTTTCCAACAACTGTTAAGTCTGGAAAGTCTAGCTCTGATACTAATTATAAGGTCTAAGATACAACCTAGAGGAGGGATGAATACGTTGATTCAAGGTTTTAATGTTTTTATGCAGCGGATTATGTTCTTTGTAGACCACTATTCTACGCAGACCACTTGGATGGTCTACAGCTGATACTTGATGGTCTGCTGCTGACACTTGATGGTGTACTGCAAAGACTTCAAACAATTCAAGTTTGTCTCTGTTTGGCTATGAAGGTTAGTTTCATAACAGTTCTAAATATTAGACAATGAAAGCAAGTAAGGCACATAGTATATATATATTTTCAAACACTTATTATCAATTGATAACAAACGCTTAAACCAGTCTTCTCTTGGTGACCAGTGTAGTCAAGCCAAGAGGTGAGTATCACTATCTTCTTGTTTGTAACTTAGAAGAAAACTTCTTTTTACAAGTTAGCTAACTTGTACAAAAGACAAACAACCATGATCTTTGTGCAGAATCAAACTGATGATCTCTGCTGCAAGTTGTGTTCTTCTGCAGACTAGTAAACTCCCTTCACTGTGCATTTCACGATCCAGCTCTCTTGATTAATCTTTGAATATTTGATTGCTTTGCACGCTTGCCTTTCAATTTTATTCAACAACCTTACTTCAATGAGCTTCAACGGTTCCCTTTATAGGCTCAAGGAACGAACCTAGCAAACATGATACTGTTTTTGATATGATACTTTGCCAATCGTGTCCCTCACTATCTTGTTTCTAATACTGGCGGTCCACTAACTTCAGAATTTGTGTCATTGTTGTTTGTACCTCAAATCTTCGCTTGATTGTCTCTAGACCTTTGACCCAACCATCAGCAACCATCTCTATTGCACCGAGTCTGTTGCACCTTAGTCTGCATAGTGTACTGTGAGACTTCATCTGTACCAGTTCCTGCTACAACCTCGTCTGCACCCAGATCTGCTACACATTGATGCATTCTATGTTGGTCCTCGTCTGCAAGCTCAATCCTAGTTCCTGAAACATTTATACGTCTTTTTATTGCCCATGTATACCTTGACACCTTATCCAAAATCCTCTGTAGTAGTCTGCATCTAGTGACTTACACGATGCTCCTTATCTGTAGTCGTCTCCTCACCAGCATCTGACCTAAACTGCAACTACCTACTAGATTTCTAGCCTAAGCACACTAACATCATGGTTAATACTTCTCAGTTTTGTTCATCAAATTCTATACAAAATAGAGGGATTTCACAAATTCCTATCAAGTTTAGAGTGTTTTTAAAACTTTTCATTCGTTTTTTTTTTTAGCGATTTGAGTTGGTTTTATGATGTTTTTAGCCTTTTCAACTTGTTTTTGAGTGTTTTATGGTAATTTCAGAGCTCATTTCGTAGTTTCTTATGTTTTCAAATTATTTGAGTTGTTTTTATGGTGTTTTTTCCTTTTTCGGGTTTTTTCAAGTTATTTTAAGGCAAGTTTATCTGTTTCTTACGTTTCCAAGTTATTTAAGGTTCTTTTATAGTTTTCTTTTAGCCTTTTCAACTGTTTTTTATGTCTTTTAAGTTCATTTTAAGGCTCTTTTTATATTTTCTTACGTTTTCAAGTTATTTGAGGTTGTTTTATGGTGTTTTTATCCTCTTCATATGGTTTTGAGTGTTTTAAAGTCATTTCAAGGCTTTTTCGACAAATTCTTGCATTTTCAAGTTATTTTAGACCGTTTTATCATGTTTTTACCACTTTTCATTTGTTTTTGTGTGTTTTAAGAAGATTTGAAGCTATTTTAGGGTGTTTTTAGCCTTTTCATGTATTTTTGAGTTTTTTAAAGTCATTCCAAGGTTCTTTTTATTCTTTCATACGTTTCCAAGTTTTTTGCGGTCGTTTAATCTTGTGTTTACCAATATTCAATTCTTTCTTAGTGTTAAGGTATTTCCTGGTTCTTTTGATAGATTCTTGCATTTTTTAGATTTGTTGCTATTTTATGGTGCTTTTAGATTTTCACATGTTTTTGATTGTTCTAGGGTTTTCAAGTTATTTGAAGGAGTTTTATGATGTTCATAAGCCTTTTAAGTTTTATTATATTTTAAACCTTTTGCATGTGTTTTTGAGTATTTTAAGATAATTTAAAGGGTGTTTTCATTTTTTTTTTTTTTTTTTTCAAGTTTTTTGAGGCTATTTATAGTATTATAAGAATTTCCAAGAATTGTTTTAGTCGTTTAAGGTCATTTTAAGGGTTTTCTTATCTATTCTTGCTTTTTCAAGTGATTTAAGCCTGTTTTATGGTGTTTTTATTTTTATCCATGTCTTTTTAAGTGTTTTAAGGTCATTCCAACGCTCTTTTGATATATTTTTACGGTTTAAAAATATTTTAAGGTTATTTTATCGTGTTTTTGACTGTTTGAAAGTCTTTTCATGCCTCTTTTCAAGGTTTCTTGTGTTTTTAAGTTATTTGAGATAGTTTTGTTGGGTTTTTAAGCCTTTGATATGCTTTTGAGTGTTTTATAATCATTTCAAAGTTTTTTTTGATAGATTCCTATGTTTTCAAGTTAATTGAGGTTTGTTAAGGTGTTTTTTACAACTTCCCATTTGTTTTTTTATGTGTTTAAGAGATTATTGTTGTTTTTATGATGTTTTAATTTTTTCCATGTGTTTTTGAGTGTTTTAAAATTATTTTAAGTTATTTGAGTTTGTTTTGTCATGTTTTTAGCCCATTTTGGAGACTCATCTGTCACCTCATATGTTTTTACCACTTCTATATGATTTTTTTAATGATTGATTTAGGGCTTTCTTGATGATTTTTTTTTCAATTAAAGTTCCAACACTTTGAACAAAGAACTTGTATCGATTATATTCTCATAATGAATGAACTATAAGAAAAACAAATTGGAGTTGATAATTTTTGTTTATGGTAGTGTCAGGTGACACGAAATGTGTGTAATTTCCAATCCAAAATTTCGTTATTGGTTTCATATTTTTCTTTCAATTTTCTTTGATTCCACTTATGTATATATCCTTTGAATTTTTTTTATATTTGCATTAATTATATTAAATAGAGTATATGAGTTCAATCATATTAAGTATTCATATACTTTCATATCCATTTTTTCATCTTTGTGTTATCTCTTTCTTTTATTTAGTGCTCCCTCCGTCTAATAATAAATACAATAAATTGATCGGCACTAGATTTTATATATGTGTGCTAATTTTTTGTGAAATTTGATGCAAAAAATATTTTTTTTTTATAATAGTGTGGTTTACTGTAAAAGTTATGAGATGAGATAGTAGATGTACTGTACCTGTCCTTGATTGATTTTATATCTTTTTGATAAAATTTTCCAAATAGAGTAGTGTTGTAATTATCGTGTGACATCCAAAAAAATAAGTGTTGCACTTATTACGAGACAGAGGGAATATGTATCATTATTCTTTTCACAGTTTGCTTGGATGGATTCCCAATCCAGCATTTCTTTATTGATTTCATATGTTTCTTTCATTTTCTTTGTATTCCACATATCGATGTATGTGGATTTTTTTTTGTATCATTTATATTTAATATAATATATGAGTTCAATCTTATTAATTATTATATACTTTCATATCCAATATACCATATAATAAAAATAAAAAATATGAATTGAATAAATTTTATTTAATAATAGTCCTTATTACAATGAAATTTCAGCCCCCTTGATAAAAATGTTTTGATTTCGCTGCTGAATCCATGTATTATCTTTCTATATCCACTTACTATTTCACGTTGGAATCATAATTTACTATTAGACATGAAATTTGTTTACCTTTAGTTTTTTGGATAAAATTCACATGTAAGTTTTTTATTCTGTGAACCTGATTATTAGTTACATCAAAGAGGGGATATTGCTTACTAGTTTAAATTGGAGCCCAAAATATCGACCTTTATTTTATTTTTTTTCTCCTATAGAGTTCCATCTTTTTGTTATAGACAATGAGCCCTTGGAAGTATATTTGGATGTGATTATATGTTGGGCTAATTCAAAAACGATTATGAGTGACTCGATAGACGCTGTACAAATTGAATAATGGCCTAACTTTTCCTTATGATACTAGAGTGAGGGTCCTAATAGTTGGGATTATACTCTTCTAAAACATGGGAGACCAACCACCAAGCTATTCAAATGTGTCACGAAAATCACCACAATGAAACTAAACTTCTGCATTGAGCTTCCTTATTGGTAAAGTAACTTGTAGAAGAAGAAAACCCATAAGATGATCCTTGGATTTAAGTGAAGGTTTCAATATGCAATTATGTGATGCAATTTTCTGTCAGTGACAAGGTGTTAGAGTGATTTTTATTGGATTTCTATTCCCTACTTCCTAGTCTTGCTACATCTTTTGACTGCTCTTAGTGTGCGACTAAAAGGCCTTAGATCTATAGTACTTGAAGGTTGGGCTTGAAAGTTCTTGGGTTGATTATAGTCCATTTTATGGAAGAGCCTTTTACTTTAACCATTTTGCGCTATGTAAATGTGACGAGAAGTTTTTCTGGTATTGGACAACAATACATGGGAGACAAATATTTTCTTAAAGGATTGATACTATAAAACCCTTAGGGGTGTGTTGTATTGTCGGTTGTATTGTCGGTTGTCTTTGAGGGATCTCTACTTCACTAAATGTATGAACTACACTTTGTAAAGTCTTTTTGTCAGTTAACATTGTTCTAGGTATGTCTTGTCATTGTTGAGGATATATGTGAGTAGCTTTAATTGTATTGATGTGTGTGAAGTAAAGAGAGTAGTATATGCTCTCTCCATCCCACAAAAATACAACATTCCTAAAAAGTCACTATTCAACTCATATTTTAATGAGCTTCATTTTTAAAGCTGGCAATGTACGATTATCCCGCAATCACCATTGTATGAAAGTACATAATTTATACTATAACATGATGTTTCACAATAAATTTATGCAAAACCATATTTGATTGTCCCGTGATGCTATTCAAAGTTTGCCTTGACAAATCGTTTGGCCAATGTGTTGCATTCTTTGTGGGATTGAGTGAGTATATATGAAGAACCAATGACCCACCACCCTATGTTTTTTGGTTAAAGATAGGTCAGTTCTCATGTGTTCGTTTCTCATGACTAGTTTGGATGTTGGATTCTCCCTTTTCGCTTTCTCTTAAATTGCAACAAGTGGTATCAAAGCCCATAATTCATTGACCTGGAAAGGTAGGCCGAGGTGCATAGGGAAAGATCCTATGGTTGCGTTGGATCTTCGCATAATGGGTTGATTTGGTATGCAAGTGTTCCATTTTAAGTATGTGGATGAGAAAAGGCCAATAAATTTAGGCGCAATGGGGAGTAGGTCATGTAAATGGACTCACACATACGGGCAGGTTGTTTAGGATATGTGTCACATGACTTACCCACGTCGATATTTGTGTGGAAAAGAGAATAGCATGTATGCCTATGTGAATAACCCGTGACCCATCAATCAAGTCTTTTGGGTTAAAATAACACATGTGTATGCTACTAATACATAGTTTGGTGTTAGATTCTTCCCTTGGACTCTTCCCATAATTACAATAGTCATGGTTGTCAATGGGCTTTGGTGGAGCTATGCGGGTCGAATCACTAAAAACCCTAGGTGGTGGATCAACCATTAGATCAAGAGAATAATTATAAAACTATGATAGAATATATGAGTTGTATTTGTACATGCTTTAGATCATATAAACGAGAGAAACATATCACAACTTATGAATTTCGGAATCTTCAATCTACTATATATCATGTACCTATGAGGTTTTCCCTTTGTATAATTTTCTTGTTTAAAAAAGGGAAAATAGTACTTAAATCCCCTGAAGTTTAGGGGTTTGGCACATAACCCCTTCAACTTTGGAAATAGGCACATGCCCCCTTCGAGGGTGGTTTTGTGCTAAAAAAATATTTATTTACAAGGAGGTAATGTGTCAAAAATCAAGGGTTTTTAAAAGTTTAGGGGGGTGAAGTACCTATTATCAACATTCGAGAGATCAATGTGTCAAACACGGATCGTTCAAGGTGTTTATGTGCAATTTTTCCTTTAAAAAATTAAGAAGCATTCAAGTTTGTAACTTCTTATCTAGAACCGGTTTATGCTTTGTTTGTTAATCCATGAAGACATCAATCATAAGGTTTCTAAGGGTTTGGTGTCAATTCTGTTTTCTCTTTTATGTTTATGTTTTACTTGTTGATGAAACAAATTTGTTTGTTTAAGATTCCTATTTCTTAAGAGTATGGAACAGAAGTAGAAAAATGAAAAATAAAAAAATATTTCTTTTGGGTTTCATGTTTTATCTGAATACAATACTCAAGATTTCTATTTGAAAAAAAATCATGCTATTTTGTAAAATGATTTCTATTTTCACTCTTGATTTTATGTTTTTTATTGATTTTGATTTTCACAATTTTTATAAGCAATGCCAAATAATCCATAAGAGGGGTACAAAAAAGATGATAAATTGAACATTGTCATTGTCTGGTTAACACCTTAGGAAAGAAAAGAAGAATTTATAAAACATTGGTAAAGGAAATAGGAGAAAAGGACTAAAACGCTAGTCAATCATCCAAGCCTGGGCCGACGACTGCCTGGGCCATTTTTCTTTATCAGTATCATAGGAAGAGGCCAAATCTCTTACGGTGGAGGCCCTTGATAACATTAGGGCTTGTAAATCTGTTGGATGATCCTATATGATGATGCCACATTCATGTTTCATTTTCGGTCTAAGAGCACTTCTATTTATCATTTGCCCATCGACCGATACAATCTTTTCATTGAGTTCCAGGAACCACTTGGGTTTTCTTTGGCATTGATTTAGTGACTGTAACAAAGTATGATGATGCTTCTTGGGATCTTTTGAAGCCTAAAATTTTCACCGCTAAATGGATTTCTTCACATCGAGTTACCCATTGTTCTTGTATGCAGAAGCTGCTGCTACCAAGGACACAACAATTCATGAAGTGAGTGAAATATATGTTGTGCCATTAGTGGTTTACTAAGATCAATCATTTTCTTTCTTGTCCTTATTTCATCCATCAACTTCCTTTTTCAAGTTATTGCAAATTGGTGATAGGAATGTGCAATCCCTCCAATTGTATAGAAATAGATGAACAAAACTTATGAATATTAACCATGATGTTATTAGGGCACTTAGGCTGCAGTCTAGGACAGATGCTGGAGAGCAGACGGTCATAGATGGAGAGCATTGTATGGGCCAGTAGATCCAGACTACTACAAAGAATTTTGATTAAGCAACTAAGACATGCGTTGGCAACACAAGACCTACAAACGCTTCAGGATCTATGATTGAACTTGTAGACTAGGACCAATACGGCAATGCATGGATTGCATTAGAGCTGGTTGTAGACAAGGTTGCAACAGTGACTGGGTATAGATGACGTCTTAGTGGTATTGAGTACAGACTGAGGAGCAACAAATATGATTGCTAAGGTTGGGTCAGAGGTCTGAGGATCAATCAAATTGAAGGTTTGAAGGTCAGAATGTGACAGTATAAGGAACTGAAAAAGATGCGCTATCAACATCAATAAAGGTTCACATGTGACTAATTGTCACCATCAGATCAAGTACATAAGTCACGGGTTTATTCCCTCAGCCTATAAAAAGAGATCAAAGAGGCAAGGAAAGGTAGAAGTTGAATGAAAAATTGAACATACAAGTGTGGAAAAACAATTCAAATTCAAAACTGCCCAAGTGAGCTGAATTGAGAAAACCAGAAAGAAGAGGTTCACTAGTCTGTTCTGAAAACAAAAGCCACAACAAATTCCAGTGAAGGATATGTACAAGAATCTAGGTTCTTCGCCTTTGACAAGTTAGGTACCTTGTAAAGGGGTTGTCTTATAAGCCAAAAGCAAGAAAATATTAAACTCATCTTTTGGATTGATTAAACTAATCACCAAGGGTAGACTGGACAATGCTCTCGCTTATCATTTGATAACGAGAGTCTGAACTAGTATAATTCCTGTGTTCTTTATTTATTTATTTTTTGAGTTATTAGAACTGTTAGAAATTAATCACAACAGTAAACGGAGACAAACTCATAGAGTTTAAGTCTCTGTTATACACTACCTCAGTAGTTTGCAAAGAATATCACTGAGTTGAAATTAATTATTCCACAACATTGCATTGATAAATTTTAATACAACTTATTCACCCCCCCCATTCCCCCCCCCCCCCCCCCCTTCCTCTGGGTTGAACCTATGGATCTTACAATTGATATCACAACCTCACTTACCAGACCTAATAGTTTTGAAAAGAAAATGTCATATCTTTCGATTTATATCTACAAGAAGTTGCTAATAGTTTATTTTGCGAAGAAAATATGGCTCCTTCAAAGCTACCTAAATGCCCTAACAATGGAGAGCCATCAGCATGCTCATTTCACAAATTTAATCATTGGAAGTTGAGGATACTTGCATATCTGGATGGATTCAATAGATGAAAGAATGCATGACATTATTAATGAGTGACCACATATGCCAAAGATGCCAGATCCAGGTAATGCAAACAATGAAGTGGACAAGCCCAAATCCCTCTAGACAAGAGAGGAATGGGATCTAGTACTGGTGGAAAGAAGGGAAAGAAATCAAATATTCAAAACTCTTGATTATGATATGTTTGGGATAGTGGTTCATACAACCATTACAAAGGAAGCATGAGACGCTATACTACTCATGAATGAAGGAACAAATGAAACCAGGGAGAATAAGAAGGATGTCTTTATGCAACAGAACGATTGGGTCTCAATCAGATCGGATGAGAACTTAACCAGCTTTTATGAGAGGTTCAATGTACTCATCAGCAATCTCAAAACTTTAGGGAAGACATTTAATAATAAGGAAGTTAACCTGAAGTTCATGAGATCGCTTGGTGAGATCTAGGGGACAAAGATCACATCGATAAGAAAGACAAGGGATCTTGTTAAGATGTCCTTAGCCCAACTGTACGGTGTAATACATACCTACAACCTGAAAGTTAAGCAGAAGAGAAAAATTGATGAGGCTAGAAAAAAAAACTCTAGCCTTCAAGGCTCAAGAGAAAATTCTGAGATCCATGACAGAAAAGGAAACCAGTGACACCTCATCTTCAAGAGAACAAGTAATATCAGAAGAACTTGCACTGATGGATAAGAAGTTTAGAAAGTTGTTCAAGAAGAAAAATCTCAGGAATAACCTCTCAATAAAGGGCAAAGAAGCAGAGGAAGAAGTCTGTTATAACTACGAAAAGCCAGGACACTTTGCTGCACAATGCAGACGACCTACAGAGAAATCACCTGCATAGAGAAACAAAAAGGAATGTATCAAAGGGATCTCTGGAAGGAAGGAAAAAAGAAAAGCCTATGCTACTAAAACAAGAGGTGAGATAGACTCAGGTGATAAAGAAACAATCTCCAATGCTCAACTGTGTCATGGAAAAAAGTGAAGAAAAACAACAAGTTTATTTTTCTAACTCAGATACTAGTTTAGAGGAATTAAAGGAGGCACTTCAAGAAACCTCTGAAAGCTTTATTTCCCTCTGAATGGAAAAAAAAGAAGAAGAAAATCTCGACCTGATTACTAAACTAAGAGAGAATTATAATCTAATGAAGAGATTAATTGTAACCTATAGTGGCTCAAAATAGGCTAACAAAATCAGAAGAAAAAGTAAAGCTCCTCAATACAGTAGTGGAGACACTCACATTGAGAAATCATCAGCTTCAAACTCAGGTCGATACATAGAATGGAAAAACCCTAGACTTGCAAAAAATGCTTAACATGGGTCAATCCTCACATGATAAGATAGGTCTAGGTTACAAGGACTCGTTGAATGATCTTTCATATTCAAAAGTGATTGATAATTTCACCACCAGTCAGAAAAGGCAAAGCAGACCTCTGTAAAAGTCTTATAGAAGAGTAAAGCCTCTATTGCACAAGGAAAGCAGATGACAAACGTCTCTACTACTCAAACCCAAAGGGTTATGTAACGTTCGAGTTTCAACCTAGAGGGGGGGGGTGAATAAGTTGTTTAAGACTTTAAAGGTCTTTTTATACGGAATAATGATATTGTGCAGACTGATATTGTATTCAGACTACTCAGGTAGTGTGCAGATGATGTTGTCTAGTCCGCACTTGAGATTTATGACTCTTTGAGTCTTTATCTCGTTTTCGACTGTGATAATTTTTCATTAACAATTCTAATATCAATGAAATGAAAGCAGTAGATGGACACAGTGTTTATACTGGTTCAGACACTCGATATCAAACGATAATCGAGAGCTTAGTCCAGTCTTCCCTTGGTGACCAATGTAGTCAACCCAAGAGGTAGGTGTTACTATCTTCTTGTCTTGATCTTACAAGAAACTCCCTTTTTACAAGTTGTCTAACTTGTGTAAAGAACAAAGAACCTCAATCTTCGCACAGCTCCAGATCCTGGACTCTGCTGCAAGAATTGTTCTTCTGCAAACTAGTGACACCTTCAACTCTTTTCACGACTTGGCTTTCTTGAATAATCTTTGAATCAGCTATATTGCTTTGCACTCTTTGCTTTTCAATCCACATTCAACAGCACTCGAGTAAGCTTTCACCGGTTTCCTTTTATAGGCTCAAGGAACGAACCTTTGTAGACAACGCACTGTTCCTCGAGGAACAATTTTCCACTAGTGTTTCCCACCATCTCGTTTCCAATGCTGGCGGTCCACTATCTCCAGAATTTGTGCCGTTGCTACTATAACTTGAATCTTCACTTGGCTGACTTCAAACCTCTGACCCCACCTTGGCAACCATCTCTACTACAATCCAGTCTACTGCAACCTCTAGTCTGCACTCATTCTCTGTCACAGCCCTAGTCTGCATCCCATACTATAACCCTAGTCTGCATCTTGTCTCTGTTGCAACATTCGTCTGCATTTAGATCTGATTCAGTTCATGCCTTGCCATGTTGGTCCTCGTTTGCAAGCTCAGTCCTTCATCGTGAAGCCTTCAAGTTCTTTTGTTTCTTTTCAATGCAATATTTGTTCATCCAAAGTCCTATGTAGTAGTCTGCATCTGGTGGTCTGCACTATGCCTTTGAATCTGCAACTGTCTGCAAGCTGGTATCTAACCTAGACTTTAACTACCTACTTGACTTCTAGCCTAAACAACTTAACTATATTACAATTAATACATTTGAGTTTTGTTACGTCAATTTCTGTACAACTGGAGGGATTGCACATTCCTATCAAGTTAAATCTTTGAACAAAGCATCAGCACAAACTTGTATAGAACACACAAAATGCAAAAGGTCTTGAATTATAAGATTGAAACCAATAAAAAAAAGTCATACAGACCTTACAATACACCAACCTTACTCAGTATGGAATAATACTTCCAATACTGTATGGAGAAAACCACAATAGAAGCAATCTGTACATGCATAATGCAGCAGAAGATGTAGAGAAACATCGGCAGACCACCTAGGGCAACAAGACCAAGGGTCTACTGCTACACCCGTGGCAAACCTGGCCATAAGTCATTCTAATTAAGGACTTTACACCAGAAAATAATTCAAGTGTGGATCCCAAAGACTAGCAATTAAGGACCCATACGACTGGGTACCATGTATAAGTTCTCAATGTTCTACTGCAAGAACAATAAGAGAGAATGTGCTACGTGGACAGTGGACTTTCTGGATATATGACTGGGAACAAAAGCATTTTGAAATATTACATAAAGGAAGAAGAACTCCTAGTCATCTTTGGAGGAGGCAAGATAGGTTAACTAATGGTTATGAAATCCTTGGTACATGTTCCTTAATCTTTAGAGATGTAACTTATGTTAAAGGTTTAGAACATAGCCTGCTTTCCATTAGCTAATTATGTGACAAACATTATGATGTCTCATTTACTCATAATTCATGTCAAGTAAGAGACAAAGTCACTAAAGAAGTCAAACCGGTAGGAACCAAAAAAGAAATAATTTATGCAGTAGACTTCACCTCATCACAGTCAGAACAAATAACATGTTTTTATACAAAAGGTACTAAAGATACAAACTGGCTATGACATAAGAGATTAACTTACTTAAATTTCAAAATTATGGTCAAATTATCCTTTAAAAACATAGTGAGAGGACTTCCTCAAATAAAATTTAGAAAGGATAAGTTGTGCAGACCATGTCAAGAAGGAAAGCAGACTAGAACAAGTTTTAAACCTCTAAACTCATCACAATCACGAAGAATACTGGATCTATTGCATATAGATCTTTTTGGTCCAGTAGAAGCAACTAGAACAATGCTTTTATGCAAACTTATCAAAACCCTTCTGGGCAGAAGCAGTAAATACTACATGCTATGTCCAAAATAGATATCTCATACATAAACTGCACAAGAAAACTCCCTATGAATTATGGAAAGGAAAGACACCAAGTGTAAAATAATTTCATGTTTTTGGATGAAAATGCTAGATACATAACAATGATAAAAATCATCTAGGGAAATTTGATCCTAAGACAAATGAGGGAACCTTCTTAGGATACTCCATCACTAGCAAAGCTTTTAGGGTATATAACATCAAAACACAGACATTTAAGGAGTCAGTTCATGTTTCCTTTGATGAATATGAAATATAAATGCATGATGTTGATGTCTTTGATGAAGAATATGCATGCATAGATAATGAACAGGATACAGACGAAAGCCCTGAAGCTGTAGAAAAGGAAGAGTAGTCTGCACACATTGAAGGGAACAACAATGAAGCAGGGTCATAGCAGCCCATAATACAACAACAACTGTAATGCATAATCATTGATCAAGACAAAAGGAGATGGATCAAGGAACATACACAGGATGACATTATTGGAGACAAGGATGCACCTGTGCAAACTAGAAGAGCAACAATTAGAGATTGCTTGTCTGCATGTTTCATATCAGAAATGGAACCAAAGACAACCAATGAATCTTTAAGTGATTCAAATGGATTGATGTCATACAAGAAGAACTAAATGAGTTTCAATGAAACAAAGTATGGTATCTAGTACCAAGACCCAAAACATTATCCAATTGTTGGCTGCAAGTGGATGTTCAGGAAGAAAACTGATGAAAATGAAACGGTCATCAGAAACAAAGCCAGGCTAGTGGAAAAAGGACACTCACAAGAAGAAAAAATTGATTTTGATGAGACCTTTACCCATGTTGTAAGAGTGGAAGCAATATGAATGTTCCTTTCTTATGCTGCATATCAAGCATTCAAAGTCTATCAAATGGATGTGAAGAGTGCCTTCCTAAATGGAAAACTTCAAGAGGAGGTGTATGTTGAATAGCCTCCTGCTTTTGAAGACTTTGAATATCCACGTCATGTTTATAGGTTAGACAAGGCATTATATGGTTTGAAACAAGCTCCAAGGGCATGGTATGAAACTCTTTCAACTTTTCTATGTGAGAATAACTTTCAAAGAGGAAAGGTAGACACCATCTTATTTCTTAAGAAACATGGAGAACATGTATTATTAGTGCAAATTTATGTTGATAACATTATATTTGGTTGTACCAATGACAAACTGTGTGACAGATTTACTGTATTAATAAAATCTAAATTTCATATGAATTTAATAGGAGAATTAAAATATTTTCTAGGACTTCAGGTACAACAGTTAGGAAGTGGGATTTCTATAAATCAATCTAAGTACCTGAAGAATACAGTTAAAAAATATGGATTAGAAACAAATAAGCCACATGAAGACCCCCATGAGTGCAATAATAAAAATCGATCAAGATGAGAGTGCAAAGGAAATAAGCCAAAAAATATATAGAGGAATAATAGGCTCACTACTATACCTTACTGCAAGCAGATCAGACATCTAGTACTCAGTCTGTGTATGTGCTAGATATCAATCTGATTCCAAAGAATCCCATTACACTGTAGTAAAGAGAATCCAGAGATATCTCAAAGGTTAATTAGG
The DNA here is from genome assembly GCA_001925005.1 of Drosera capensis. NCBI lineage: Eukaryota > Viridiplantae > Streptophyta > Magnoliopsida > Caryophyllales > Droseraceae > Drosera > Drosera capensis. The sequence goes on from LIEC01012066.1 coordinate 51,212, forward strand.
TATGATTAATTTGAATCAATCAAATAGCCAAAATGCACTACTGCTCTACTGAACATGTGGAATCCAGATTAGCATTAGGATTACTCTTACTTTACTACATTTCTATTTTTGGAAAGAAATAACGTTTTAAAAACTGATTGTCTAGAATCCCACAATGGTCAAATCAATGATTGGATCTGATTAATGGCTAGTTGAAAGAGGGCAATGGTAACTTTTTCAAAGAGTATAAATTTTGAAAATTTTTCAATCAAAAACACTTTTAATCTCACTTTCTATCTTTCTATTACGCTCTACTACAAAACCCTACTGTAAACCCTAGTTTGTAAATTCTTGCGGTTTACTTTTACAAACTCCAAAATTCTTTCAATTTCACTAAAAATGGGCAACATCCAATCCAACACTCCTAAGAGCGATAATTTTCAAGAGAAACGAAGCCCAACAAGAAAGATTGAGTTGCAAAAAGGAGTAGTTCTCGATTTCGAGACATTAGAAAATGAATCAAATAAGGTGAAAGAAATATTTGAGCTGATTCAAGACGTAGGCCTTAAGTAGTACTATGAAAAGACAAGCAGGACATACGATGAGGAGGTGCTAGACTTCATTGAAAAGCCAAAGGTTGCAAACGACTTTTAATTCATCACATACACATCCACCAGAAGAATTGGGATGAACATCGATCCAAACGACTTCGAGCAGCTCTTTAAAGTTTCAAATGAAGGACCCAGAGGTATCCCACCCTATGTGGTGATTGATGGAAGGCACGCTATGATCAACGAAGAAAGACAAAAGAAAATCAACAGCCTCAAGGGGAGAGGTCATCAAGCTACAGAACTAAGGAGGAGCAAACCTACAATAAAGGCCATTAGGGCACAGATCTCAGACGAAGAAGCCCCACACGGAGAGAAGAACATATCATAGACCAACTTCACAAGCATAGCAAAGGGAGTAAGCATCGCAAATAAAAGGTCATACCATTTGCTGCACATTAGTCTAAGAAATTAGATTAAGCTTTTTATCAAACAATGTAATTTAGAGAGCTAGCTTGTTGTTTTACCTAGGAGTTTTGTTAGCATCAATTTAGGGAAAGATTGATAGGAATGTGCAATCCCTCCAGTTGTATGGAAATTAATGAACAAAACATATGAGTATTAGCCATGATGTTGTCAGGGTGCTTAGGCTTAAAATTAGGTAGGTATGTGCAGTCTAGGTCAGATGCTGGAGAGCATACTGTCACAGATGAAGAGCATTGTATGGGCCATCAGATGTAGACTACTACAAAGAATTCCAGTTAACCAAATAACACATTCGTGGGTAACAAAAGACTTATAAATGCTTCAGGATCTATGATTGAACTTATAGACAAAGACCAACACAGCAATTCATGGATTGTATTAGATCTGGATTCAGACAAGGTTATAGTACTGACTGGATACACATGAGGTCTCAAAGGTACTGAGTCTAACTAAGGTACAGTAGACTAGAGTACAACAGAGATGATTTCTAAGGTTGGGTCAGAGGTCTGAGTATCAATCAAATCGAAGGTTTGAGGTATAGAATGTGATAGTATGAGAATCTGAAAAAGGTGAGCTGTCAGCATTAGTGAAGGTTCACATGTGACCACCTGTATCAAATCAAATACACAAGTCACAAGCTCATTCCCTCAGTCTACAAAAGGTAGAAGTTGAATGAAAAATTAAATGTACAAGTGTGTAAAAACAATCCAAATTCAAAACTACCCTAGTGAGGTGAATTGAGAAAAACAGGAAGAAGAAGGTTCACTAGTCTGCACTGAAGAACAAAAACCAAAGTAGAGTCTAGTGAAGGATCTGTGTAAGGATCTAGGTTCTTTGCCTTTGACAAGTTAGGTGGCTTGTAAAGAGGTTATCTTATAAGGCAAAAACAAGAAAATAGTGAACTCACCTCATGGATAAAGTAAATTGGTCACGAAGGGAAGACTGGACACAAACTCATAGAGTTTAAGTCTCTCTGTTATAGACTACCTTAGTAATTTGCAAAGAATATCAGTGCATTGAAATTAATTATTCCGCAGCAGTGCACTGATAAATTTTATACAATCTATTCACCTCCCCTGGTTGAACCTGTGAATCTTACAATTGGTATGTCCTACTAGAAGGCATTGTTTGGAATTTCGGATTGTTTAATATCATATATATCTGGTTAGCTTGCTTCTCTTCTAGAAACGTTGACTTATTTGCCTGAGAAGCCACCACGATCGGCTAGCGGTTTCTGGATTGTATTGTTCATGATTAGACAAAAAACATGTTTCTGCGTCGTTTTTTTATTTTTATTTTTGTTTGG
>LIEC01012066.1:53550-196091 GCA_001925005.1 Drosera capensis
ATATCACTCAAATGCAAGTCTAATGCTACATGTTATTTTGGTCTAGGAAAAGTTTTATTTTGACAATGAATAGTATAAATTTGCTACTACCTCCATCACGTAAATTTTCACGATTATGGTATGTAATAGTTATTATCATTAATGTTTTATGATATTTTCTCAAAAAATAATTTTTGATTGTTCCGCGCACCGGTTAAACATTCTATCGTCATATATGCCTAATTAAAATAGTGCAATCTTTTTGGGATGGCGGGAGTATATTTAGTAGCGTTATTCCAATGGAATTCGTGCTTTATAATAGTTATGTGATAAATCAATGGACATGAGAATGCCACATAGGTTACTTTTCTTTGTGTTGGGATTTGTACACCAAGTTTCATGGGATTCCTACACCAAAAAGGAGAACTCTTCTATGGACCTCATTCTTATTGTAGTAAGCTTCATCAAAAAGAAGTAATTCACGATCAACCGTTTCTTATTAAAAATTCCAAATGTTCAACCCGTATTATCTCTTTGTCCATGACCTCAATGCTGACAGTCTTATTTCGTTTATTTGAACTAGCTTTACTGTGTTCCTCTCTAAAGCAGTCTTATTGCATCCCTATCTGAACCAGCCTTACAGTACACCCATTGTAGGCTCATTTTCCTAACAGACAAACCTTATCCTTGATTGACAAACTCTAATATTAGAGTTTGTCAATCAATCAATTTATATACATCATGGATATGACTCAACAGAGTTTCATATAGCCAGCAGTGCAGGATGATGGTAGGGAATTCGAGTATCAAGCGTTTGATGTATACGTTCCGGGTATTCAAATTAGATGCTAGTTAATTGATATTTTTGATTATCCTATCTTGTGCTAGCTAAGGTGGTATTCTATGTCTTGCTTTGCCCAGGGAAACAGGCATTGTCAAACTAAGGATGCAGGGGGCATGTAGTGGCATGCAGGGGTATTCTATCGAGGGTTGTGTTTAGTTTTTATCTAATTGTCAACATGTAAATGAATTGTTCATTTTTCTAGGCCTATGTTGCTGGATAAAAGTTTTAGATAACAATCTGTTGCATTCAAACTCCAGACTTTCTGACGCTTGCCAGATTGGCCTTGCTTTTTTCTTCTTGGTGGGCATGTCACCTGTGAAACCAGTCTTCTTTGCTTCTTTGGATGCAAGACGATGTGAGAAAATGAAAATCTTCATGCAATTCGTTTAATAGGACTGTTCCCAAGTTTCTATACTATTGAGTGATGGAATATGAATTTTTTTTCTTGTTATTACCTTTTATGTTCTTACACTTCATTCTGTATTCCTGACCAATGCAGGTAAAAGGGGTCGAGCAAGAATTGGACCCCAAAGATGAAGAGGTTGTTTTAACTGGCCAAATAGAGTAAAGGGTGTATATACTCTTAATATCCGGGATGTTGAATGCTTGAGTAATGGCTTCGAAACATTTTCATGTATTTCCATGTAACTTCGAAACAGTAACCATTAACCTAAATGTTGTGAAGAAGCTTTCACTACCTCACTAGCATGGGAGCCGCTCAGCAACTCTTTCAGTACTCGTCTTTTGTAATCTTTATTATGAGTAATTAGTGTTTAAATAAATCCCATAAAATTGTAACCTTCATATAGAATTATTTAGATCAAATCATAAGCGAAAGCGTACCTAAATCCATAAGAGCAAGCCTTTAAGCTGGGATGGAGATCGTCTAGGGTTAGGATATCTTCGAGTTGATACACACATTAGGGTTTCTCTCTCTTACGATGGAAGGCCAGAAAGATGTAACGCATGTTCAACCGGAGACTATAACCTTTATATATATAGTGTTTCTTAACCCTAATCAACCCATCATCAATTATGATCAAGCTCGTAGGTATCTATGTAATTGGACCCTATACTTTATAAGACGATATATTAGCTTACTTAATATTAATATCCATAGGAACACCAATATTTGGGCTAAACTGTAAGATAGCACATAACATACAATTAATCCATATAGTTAAATTGTCCATGTACATGTAATGAGTCCATTAATCCAATAATCTCCCACTTGGACGACATACTCATGTACATGCACAAACCTTAGTATTGTATGTCAAAGTAACCTTAAGAGCTCAGGAATGCTATCAATTTATAATCGTCATCGACCAATCCAGTCCATCAATCATAGCAACATAGGATCAAGAGATCTATGTTACATTGACATAACTAGATCCAACAATGATCACGTATATCAATATAATCAACGACATGGATCAAGTATAGGTGTGTAGTATGGAAATAACATAAAGCTTGATCTGAAATAGAATATCTATTGTCAACTGGTCCACCTTAAACTTTATCAAGATGAATCTCAAAACTATAAGAGTACATAAAACTTTAAAATTGTAAATCTGTAGATACAACCTTAAAAAACTTAATCAACCAAATATATGTTTGACATCATAGACATACTACAAAACAAACTCCCACTAAAACCCATAATCCTCAACTGATTTGACACCCATATGAGCAACATGCTTATGAAACACTTTGGGTGACAATCCTTTAGTAAGCGGATCCGCAACCATGGAGTTAGTACTGATGTGCTCTATGGACAATTGTCCTTTCTGTACTCTTTCTTTCACAACTCGAAATTTGACCTCTATATGTTTTTGCCTTGGTCAAACTACTGTTGTTTTTAGCATAAAGGACTGCTAATCTGTTGTCACACAATAACCTGAGTGGTCTTTTAATGCCATCCACTGTGCACAGTCCAGTAACAAAAAATTCACAGCCATAATCCTTGATTGGATACCTATGTAGCCTGATGTAGATTTTAGACTATCCTGACACCCAGCAAAATCAGAGTCGGTATACCCAATGATCTCAAGCTGATCCGACCTTCGATATGTGAGCATGTAATCTTTTGTTCTTTGTAAGTGTCGCATGACTCTTTTGGCTACTTTCCAATGGTCTATTCCCGGATTGCTGAGATATCTGCCTAGTTCAACTATGTATGCTAGATCAAGTCGTGTGCAAACCTGCGCTACATTAGACTCCTAATAGCCGAAGCATAAGGTGTCTTCTCCATTTCCTTGGTTTCAAAACCATTCTTTAGGCACTGATTGAGACAAAATTTGTCTCCCTTAGCAATAGAGGTGTCACCTGGTTTATAATCCTGCATGTCATATCTCTTAAGAACCTTATCAACAGGCAGTCTCGATGTATCTGAGTTCCTAATACAAAGGAGGCGTTACCAAGATCTTTCATTTCAAATTTCTTTGAAAGAAATCTCTTAGTTTAGTGCAATAAACCTATATCATTGCAAGCAAGCAGTATATCATCGACATATAAAACCAGAAAAATATGCTTACTCCCACTGAACTTGTGGTATATACAGTCATCAACTATATTTGGTTCAAAACCAAAAGATGTAATGACATTATGAAACTTGTGATACCACTGACGGGAAGCTTGTTTGAGCCCATAGATGGATTTCTTTAATTTGCAAATCATTTTCTTTGGATCTCCCAAAACAAAGTTTTCTGGTTACTGCATATAAATTGTTTCTTCAATGTCACCATTAAGAAACGCTGTTTTAATATCCATCTCATGAAGCTCAAAATCAAAATGTGCCACTAGTGCCATTATTATTCTGAAAGAGTCTTTCGATGAAACTGAAGAGAAAGTCTCTTTAAAGTCAATGCCTTCCTTTTGAGTGTAGCCCTTAGCGACAAGATATTACCTCTGAATCCTTCTTGGTTTTAAATATCCATTTGCAACCAATGAGTTTGACACCTTCGGGCAATGGGATAAGCTCCAAAATGTCATTGTCACTCATGGACTTAATTTCAGCGTTCATGGCATCAATCCACTTTTGAGATTTAGAACTTTGCAAGGCCTGGCGGAAGTTGATTGGATCATCTTCCACAAGTCCAAAATTTGTTTCTTGTTCCTGGAGAAAGATAATAATATCTTCCATTATTTCCAAGTTTACCTCATATTCTTAGAGAAATACAATATAGTCATCCAAAATTGCACTTCTCCTTTCTCTAGTGGATCTCTTTAATGACACTTCATGTTCTTGAGATTTGTTGAGTTTGATCCTTATTAACAATATCAGGAATTTGATTAGGGAGATTATCAAGATTGTCTTGAACTAGAGTTATTTTGTGATCCATGTCGGATTTGGCAATCCGACAATAAAATCCATAAAGACACTCTCCCAGTGTCTTTCTGGAATTGGCAAAGGCTCCAACAATCCTACGGGGCTCTTTTGCTCGACCTTGTCTTGTTGACAAACAAGACAAGTCTTCACATATGTGTCGACATGGCGCATCTTTGCCAATAATATCCTTGCTCCACGAGTGCCATAGACCGACGCGTTCCCGGATGCCCTGCCCACAAGGAGTCATGACACTCCTTAAGGATCTCCCTTCGTAATCCGCCCTACCGTGGGACGTAAAGGTTTCCACTCTTCGTGCGGATCAATCCTTCGTCAAGCCAAAATCGCCGAGTTTTGCCTTGCTTAGCTAGCTCCACGAGGGCTTTGGCTTGTGTGTCATGCTCCATTCCCTCCTTGAACAGTTCAAATACGGGAAACTTTGGTGTGGCAATAGCAACAAGTTCGTCTTTTCTACTTAGCGCATCCGTCATCAAGTTGGCATTGTCGGGCTTATACTCCATGACGAAATCGAATTCCAACAAGAAGTCTTGCCACCTAGCTTGCTTCGGTGTCAGCTTTTTTTGTGTCAAGAAATAGCTAGTGGCAACATTATCGATCTTCACCACGAACTTGGACCCGAACAAGTAGTGCTTCCAAGTTCGCAAGCAGTGCACCACGGCGGTCATCTCCTTCTCTTGGACTGTATAGCGTCGTTTAGTGTCATTTAGTTTTTGACTTTCATATGCCAAGGGGTGTCTATCCTGCATTAACACGCCCCCAATGGCGAAGTCCGAAGCGTCCATTTGTACTTCGTAGCTCTTAGTGTGGTCCGGGAGGGCCAACACCGGCTCTTCCATCACGGCTTCTTTCAAGGCATCGAAAGCTTGATGGCATCGAGTATCCCAATCCCACGTTTTATTCTTTTTCAAGAGATCCGTCAATGGTGCGGCAAAAGAAGAATACCCCTTGATGAACCGACGATAATAATTCACCAACCCAAGGAAAGACCTTAGCTCAGGAACTTTCTTGGGTGGCTCCCATTCTTGTATCGCTCGCACCTTGGACTTGTCCATCATGATTCTTCCTTTGCCCACAACATGCCCCAAGAACGTCTTCTCCTCTTGGGCAAAGGAGCATTTTTCCTTCTTGACATATAGTTCGTTTTCCCTCAAGACTTGGAAGACTTTCCGAAGATGTTCAACATCTTCCTCCAAGGTCTTGCTGTAAACGACAATGTCATCCAAATACACCACCACAAATCGATCCAAGAATGGTTGGAACACCTTGTTCATTAGAGGTGCAAAATGTGGTGGGTGCATTGGTTGGTCCAAAAGGCATCACCAAAAACTCGTAAGAGCCGTACCTGGTTACACATGTTGTCTTCGGTTCATCTCCTTTGGCAATTCTCACTTGCCAATATCCGGGCCGTAAGTCTAACTTGGAGAACCACCGAGCATCTTCAAGTTGATCAAATAGATCAGCAATGAGCGGGATAGGATACTTGTTTTTCACCGTGATTTTATTTAGCGCCCGATAGTCTACGCACATCAGAAGTGAGCCATTGTGTTTCTTTTGAAACAACACCAGGGCACCATAGGGAGCCTTAAATGGTTGGATGTACCCCGCATCCAACAACTCTTTCAATTGTTTCCTCAACTCCTCTAGCTCCGGAGGAGCCATGCGGTATGAAACCGCAGTGGCAAGCCTTGCACCAGGTTCTAACTCGTTACATGATCGATTTCCCTTCTTGGAGACAACTTTTTCGGCAACTCCGAGGGCATCACATCTTGGAATTCCTTTAATACCTTGTTAACGCTTTCGGGCAGGCTAGGCATCAACTTGTTTTCCTCCTCCTTGAGTGTCGCAAGGAACGTCGGTTCTGCCTTCTTGAGCCCTTTTGCAAGCTGCATTGCCGAGAGGGTGGACTTGAGGGTTCCCCCTCTCGTCAAGGGTTTCCTTCCTCGAATATGCACATGGTGTTGGTAGCAGGAATGGGCACGGCTTTCACCTTATCCATGAACTCTATACCCAGCACCATGGCATAATCGTCCATAGATACTATAGAGAAATCAACAAGGCCACGTACCGAGGCAGATTTTAACGTTTCGAGCGACCCCATGAATAGCTTGCGGAGTCGAATTCACGACCTTGAGCCATCCTTCCCTTTTCTCATATTTGAGACCTAGCCGCTTGGCTTCATTCACTTCCAAGAAGTTGTCTGAGGCTCCCGTGTCCACCAAGGCCTTATATTCATGTGGACCGACCTTGGTTTGAGCAAACAGCCTACCTTTCTTGGATTTGGGCATCTCTACTTGTGCCTGAATGGCATTAAGGACTTATAGAGATCCCATTTGATATTTGTCTTGTTGTCTTATTTCCTCTTCCTCCTTCTCGATCATGGCCGAGAGGGCTCTGCGTTTAGGGCATTCACGGGCCATGTGAGGACCGCTGCAGAGAAAGCATTGCATGGTTCTATCACTCTGTTTGTTATCCTTCTCCATTTTATGGATGACTTCTTTCGATTTCTTCGAGGGTCCCTCCCTATGACCATCTTCCCCACCTCTGCCCTTGAGTACCTTTGGTTTAGGCTTTGGTTCGAACTTCTTGTACTCAATAAGGCTTTCGACGATGGACATGGCCGTAGCGAGGTCCTCAGCTCCACACCGTTCCAATTCCATTCGCGCCCAATTCGTGAGGCCATCCATTAAAGCGAAGAATGCCTTGGAGTCGGGATAATTTGGAATCTCCAAGAGTATCTTCGAGAACTCCTTCACATAGACTCGCAAGCTCTCTTTTTGCGTTAGGTGCCTTAGCCTGCTACGGGCTTCCCTCTCGGCACCTTCGGGGAAGAAATATTTCTTTAGCTCCTCCTTAAACTCTTCCCAAGTGTTGATGGTGCAAGTTTCCTTCTCAACATCCATATACCGCCGCCTCCACCATAGTTTAGCGATATCTTCAAGATAGAGCGTGGCATGATCTATCTTGTTAGCATCCTCCGCGATGCTCGAAGCTTTGAAGTATCGCTCCAAGCTCCTTAAGAAGTTATCAATCTCCTTCGCGTTCCTAGCGCCATAATACGCCTTCGGCCTAGGAACGTCCACCCTCGAACGTCCATAAGACGTTGATGCACCCTTGTCCTGCGCCACCACTAGTTTGACAAGAGTCATCTCCGCCATAAGCCGCTTGAGTTCCTCCTTAAGCAAAGAATTCTCTTCCCTAAGAGAATTAAGTTCTCCAAAGAGAGTACGTAGAGCATCACCTGATTTAGAGGTCTCTTCAGCGACCAAGTTTAATCGAGCTTGGACTTCCCCATGAAGCTTGCCATGCTCCTCCTCGAGCGCCTTTATGCGGGAATCATGCTCTTCCCATTGAGCGTCAAGTTCGTTAAATCTGCCTTGCCCATCGACAATTGCAAGTTCCGCCCTTGCAAGCCGTACCTCCACATCGCCAACATCTTCCCTCGGCATGGCCTTCTCTATGGTTTGTCCTCTCTTCTTCTTCCTTTTCTTGTCTTGCTCAGTGTCACCACCAACGTGAGTAAGATCACTTGTCATTGTTTACTCGTTCGTAACCTTTCCCACAAACCTGGCTCTGATATCACTTGTCACGGACTTTTGTTTTCAAGACCGTGCGGCACCTAGACACGCTTGGCCCGTATCTAAGTTCAGCCTTTTTCCTCTTGAGACGATGCTCAAAACTTGTGAGAATGCTGGAAGCCGAGTAAAGGACTTTGAGAATGTGAGTGTTTAGGAGAACTTGGATGCTTTGTATTTCTTGTATTGAATTCCTGAGGATGGTTTTGCAAATGAGCCAACCCTTCCTTATATACATGTCTCAAGGAAGGCTCTAGAACCCGAGGTGTAGAATCCTCCAACCCTAGGGTTTACAAGAATGTTCTAGGCTCTTGTAGGTAAATATCTAAGTATTTACAAATTTGGAGAATTTTCTAGAAGAGTGGAGAACTTTTCGAACTTGGGTTTAGGTTTAGGTTTTCTTTTGGATCGAGCCATGTTTCAGGCCAGACTCCAAATTTGCTAAGTCTGTGTCACACTGGACGAGTTACATTAGCAAAAACCAAAAATCATTGGCCTCGCTGCACAGTCCGGCTGAGTGTGGTTAGGGGAGTTGGATCCTCTATCTTTGCGCACCAATGTCAAATCTTTTTTTATTCCTTTGGCTTTTTTTTTCATTTAAAAATCTGAAATAATAATTTAAAATTATATTAAGAAAATATTAATCCTACAAAAAAATAAAAATTAAAAAATTAATAAAAACAATTATAAAAAATTATATTTATAAAAATATAATCAAAAAATAAAAACAACCCCTAAATTATTAAACAAATTTAAACCGTTGGATCGAAAATCCAATAATCCATATGGGGTGGTGTTGATGTCCAAACTGCAGGGGTTCCAATTCCGAGTGTTGGCCGATCATGTTGGGCAAAACCCAAAACTCATTGACTGTATAGAAACCATATTAATGGTATTCGTCGTTTTCGTCTTGCTAGTTAGGTTCTTCTACAACAAGTGAGTCTACGAAGTAATGTACACGCTTGCTGCAGGAAACACACATTTTCGTTTTTTCTTCAATACATATTGAATAAGATTATATCCAAGGGATGAATTTTTAGCATTCATGGTGTGGTAATGACCATCATCATTTTTCCACACAATCAAGACTACATTTTCCAAGGAAACAGAAATTTTATGGAAGTTTTAATGTGAATACTCTCTCAACCGACTAATACATGCCTTTGTAATGAATTCAATTCACATGTATATCATGGGTTCTGGGATCCATATGAATTCATATGCTCCAACCAACCAAGAGTTCCCACTGCTAGAAGAAACATACAAGTAGAATATATTGTTTGGTGGCATTGCAATCCAATCAGGATTTCAATTTTTGGTAAGTTTAGCCCAAGTCAATGTATCACATTTTTCTGTCTGTATTAAATGCTATTCTTCATTAATGAAATTTTGGATTCCTTTGCCAAAATGGCAGGATTGTCATGAACAATGTAAGCATAACAAATGTACAAAAAATACTTATAATATTGCCAACACTCAGTAGCAAATCTTCCTCTTTTTCAGCAGATTCTGTGATTAAATCTAATCAAAAGGGGTCGATTTTGTTAGATTCTTGAACAGAATTCAAGTCATACATCCTTGGCGTTTATATTCTCTAATCTTACCATTTTCACATAGTCACAAGATCACTATGATGATCGTCTTCTGGGTCATCATGTTTCTATCAGGTACATTCCTGAATTTGTCGTTATTGATTCGAATATTGACCTCTTGTTTAGTATATAAGTCACGATCAATGTATTGATTTGTGTGTTTCAGGTCATTGTGTAAGTGAAGTTGGTGCAACGAGTAATGGGATTACGAAGCTGTTCGTGTTTGGGGACTCGTATGCTGATACCGGAAACTGGCGACAGGGTACTGTTCCATGGAATGTGCCATATGGTGTGACGTTTCCTGGTAAACCAGCCGGCCGGTTCTCCAATGGCCGCATTCTCACGACTTCCTTGGTGTGTCCCTTTCGATCTATCCTGTTCCAGACTTTGTGCTTGTATTGCTGTCAGATGAGAAAATAGCGTAGAGATATCAATTGATTGAGCTTTGGTCCTCAGTAAGACCTGACTTATTGTAGTGCGTCTAAAATGCGTGTCAATGGTCTTGAAGGCCAGACATTGGAATGATCTTTTGGGTTGAGTCTGTAAGTTTGGAGCACAGGAATACCAATTATCTGGGAAAAAAATTCCGATCGATATTGGACTATATTTTTTGTATGGACTATTTTAATCCTTTAAGCATATATAAACGTACTAGTAGTGGACTGAATTCCCTTTGTGCCGTTATCTTTTTTGGTGTTGCAGCTTCCGATCTTGGAATACCATCCCCGTTACCTTTTGAACAGAGAAATTCTAGTGGAGCTGTACATCAGTTTGGCATGAACTTTGCATATGGAGGGACGGGGGTGTTCAATACAGGAATCTCGCTACCAAATATGACTACCCAGATCGACTTCTTCAAAACACAGATTGGACCCATCTACACCAAGGGTGACCTTGTCTCCTCTTTAGCCTTAGTTTCCCTGGCTGGAAATGACTATGTTACCTACTTGAGAGGAGTTGCTGGTGGTGGTTCCTCGCAGGTTAGTTTAGTTTTTTTCGACATGTATTCAACAGTTTTCTACTTATTCGCTTCTTATATGATTATGAATGAGATTATATTACTCTCATATCAACAATTCATATTAATGATGTGATGGATATTTAATCTCGAATGTTAGAGTTGGCAAGACTTTGCCAACACTGTGATGACGCAGCTGGTGTTGAATCTCAAACGCATTCATGATCTTGGCGTACGAAACGTAGCTGTTACAGCATTAGAACCCATCGGATGCCTGCCATCTATCACTACATTCCTTTCCTATCAGAATTGCAGCGATGATCTCAATGGGGTCACCCAGTTCCACAATCAACTACTGGCGCAAAATGTAGACAGGTTGAACAAGCATGCCGGGCAGTCTGTATTCTACATTCTCAATCTCTATGACGCCTTCATGTCAGCTCTCAAAACAGGTTGTTTCCCAACCCATCGCCCATAGCATTGAACAAACAGATTTTGACAATTAGCATACAAATATATGCATCAGCCTCCCACTTAAGTTATCCATTGCAGAATTGATTTCTTGTACGTACCTTCACAACTTTTTCTGATATGCAACTTATCGACTTGAAATTCAACCAATTGTTGTCTCTCGTGCAGGTGGAGTGAGTTCCACATTACAGAACCTGCTGACACCATGTTGCCAAGGTGTATCGGGTGAATACAAATGTGGGAGCTCAGAAGGAGGGCAGCCGAAGTACATAGTCTGCCAGAAGCCTGAATCGTCGTTCTTCTGGGATTCAGTACACCCAGCTCAGCAGGGTTGGAATGAAGTTTATGTGGCGATTCGAAGACATTCTCTGCCTCTGCGATGATATGCCGGATCTATATGTCATTTTATCAGTTGTCCCAGTAGCAAAAACATGGAGAACAAAACAGATGACAATGTTATAACTGCTTCTGGCTATTCTCTGTTGTTGTACAGATAGCGCTAAGAGTAGTGCCATCTTCTGTAGAACTAAAACATACCAAATTTTAAGCAAATAAAGTTCATGATTCAGTTTGACTTATCTCAACTATATCTGATTGATTCAAGAAGAAAAGTTTCTGCCTCACAAATTTTTCGTTGCAACGACTTATTAAGTTTTTTGTTCGTCTTTCTTAACTTACGACTTATTCATACAATAGGTCATTGATTTCCTACCTATTGAACCTTATGTGTTTTGATGATAACAAACAATAATGTACTGATGTTGTTTTGAGTACATTGTATGCAGGTGCATACAAATGAAGATGGATATGAAGATCATGGTCCAAATTAGAGATGATCTGAAGTTCGGGTTTGGAATTTGAGGAACGAAGTGAAGATGTTGATCAAAGCTCTAAATCTCAAGAGCAACTCGGAGACAATAACAAGATATACTGGATGGGAGGTGCAGTTCGATCTATGTAGAGTCTTGTATATTGTTAGCAGGTATGATATGCTTATTTAATCCGTCGAAATAATGAGCATTTAGAATCTATTGAATTACCAAAGGGAAAAAAATATTTTTGCATTTAGTCGAAAAACAACATAAAAAGAACTCTAATGACTTTAAAACACAAGAAACAATGAAAAGAACCTTGAAATGAGCTTAAAATATTCAAAAAAGCTTGAAACGGCTAAAAACAAGATGAAAACAACTCGAATGACTTGAAAATGGAAGAAACTATGAAAAGAACATTTGAATGATTTTAAAACAGTCAAAACCCCAACAAAAGTGACCGATTGTGTTACAAATCCCGTGTTTTTGGGATCATGTTTTAAAAAGATATTTATTAGATATTTTAAATTATTTTCTATTTTGAAAATAATATCTTTTTAATACTTGAAACGTTTTAAGTGAAGATATAGGTTGACTAATTATTTATTGGTTAGAAAATATCCCTAAATCTTAGGAGAATATGAAAAAAATAATCAATCAGATTTTTTTCTGTTTTCCCACAAACTTCCACCTCTGCACTCTTTTTTCTTCAATAAGTATTATTTAAGAAATCAAACAAACATTTTTTAGGTGTGCAAATCATAAAAAAATCTTTACAGAAAAGGATTTTAAGTATTTTTAAGAAGGAAAATCTTTCAACTCATATATGGTGATTCAGAAGATTTGCATTTAATGTTTTGTATAAAGATCTAATGTCAATTCAAAACTTTAGTGCACATACTTTCACTGATTGAATTAGGTATCAAGCTGCATGTTTTGTTGAGTCGATTTGTTATCAAGTTGTTTGTCCAACCACACTCGTGGAGTGTTGTGTTGCATGAGAACCTTAGACCAAGATTTGTATAGGTCGTACAGTCAGTATGGTGTGTCTGTAATAGAGTTGTTCCTAATATAAGGATACATAGGATAAACGGATTTGTAAGTATCCTAGAGTTAGGAACTACAAGTGAAGTTTTGCAATGTGTGATCTATGAGTAAGAGAGCAACAATGTACTTGTAAAGTGATTTACTTAATGCGGTTATCGCGTCTGAAGAGTGGATGCAACTTCTTAACCAAATTAGGGACAAACCACTATAAATCTAGTGTCATTTACATTTTCTATACTGTTTTATTTCTGTTAGATCACTTAGAAAATAGTAGGAAAATTTAAAACTGAAAAGTGCAAGAACAGACTCTAACATAGAATTGGTTCTAACATAGAATTGACTCAACACAAACATGTCCTAAACAACGCCTTTTGTTGTTGATTGAACACTACAGGATCTTGTGTGTTAAATCACTGGTTTCTATGCCTTTTACTAGGATTAAAAACATAGTAAAATCAGCATACGACGGTAACAAGGGGCACAATGCCCCTCCCTCCATCCCTGTGCTCTCAGTCTCTCCCTCCATCCTTGTGATCTGAGTTTGTCTCACTTATGATATTTATAAGTTATACTCCCTCCGTCCCAAATCAATTGAAATGTTCTTATATTTGAAAAAAATTTAATACAAATTATCAAAACATTCATAGTTTATACATCAACCTATCTTACCATCATTTTTCCTTCTTTTTTCTTTCTCAACCTTGTCTCTCATACATTCACAAGGGCAAAAGTATCATTACGTAATAAATACAACACATATACATAAACTCCCGTGTCGGGTTTAAACATTTCGATTAAATTGGATCGAAGGGAGTATATGTGTATTTGGTTTGCTTTCTTAATTTCTTCTGTTATTTGTTATGTTTTTTCCTTTGTCCTTTTTCCGTTGTATTTTGCGAAGCATATTATTCTGTAATTAGGAAAGCATTCGAACACAATTAAAATCACAAAGAAAGCAAATGCTTGAAGACTCCTTTCGGTCAATAAAAAGCATAACACTTCCAAGAAGGCACTGTTCAATCCATTTTTATATCAAATAATGTTTGATTATTTTCACAAAAAAAAAAAAACAGACGAACAAACAATATTTTATCATCCAATCATTTGTGTTGTGCTCCCTCATCTCTCTAATTCTTACAATACTTATTATTTTGGACCGTCCCACAAATCTTTCAACATTTACTTTATTTTTTTATTTAAAATAATTTTATATTAAAATAATCATAATATCACGCTACACTTTAATACCTTCTCCCTCATTCTCTTTTATCCTTTCACATCAAATCCCCCACCATCTTCAAAAATCATAATATAATAATCAAAATATATCAAATTCAATACACATAAAAAAAATCAATCCGGATCAAACCGTTGCAAGATATTCCCTCCGTCAAACTAATCCGGGTTACACACATTAAATCGTTACAAGTATATGGGACGGAGGGAGTATTAAAGTACATAATTATATTACAATTAATGTTTTACGACAAATACGCACACAATAATCTTGTAGCTTGCTAATATCACTCGAAGGGAAAGAAACGCCATCAAACTGATCCATGTCAAACCGTTGTAAGATATTCCCTCTGTTAAACTGATCTGGGTCACATCAAACCGTTGTAAGATATTCCCTCTGTTAAACTGATCTGGGTCACACACATCAAACCATTACAAGTATATGGGATGGAGAAAGTATTAAACTACATAATTATATGACAATTAATGTTTCGCGACAAATATGCATACAATAATCATGCTTGTAGCCTGCTAATATCACTCGATTGGGAAAGAAACGCCATATATGCTAGAGTGTAATGATTTTCTTAACTGATTGTACTCTTTTTTTAATATTATGAAAGCTCAACTGATTGTACTCTAGAGATAAAAAGCTACATTTTTCAGAGATTGAAGCCTTTGCTCATGAACTTGCATTAAGAATTAAGTGTTTTCATTTCTCAGAGGTTAGACGAGGGTCATGAAGAGCTAAATATCCTGCAAACCTAAACCGCTTTTCAGGTTCAATACTGCACCAACACTAATCCTTTCAGTGTGTTTTGGCCTCACTCGCATACACCCTGCGGAGTTCTGACGTGCTGGGCTACCGAAAAAAAAAGGTGCACCTTGTTGGTATATATAATACTATCAAATCGTTTAATCTTTTCATTGGGGTATTACAAAACCAGATTGAAAAGTGAATATATGAGGGACACAAAGCAATTGATGGATAATATACGTAACGAAGATTACAAACTGTCTGAGGATGAGGAGCTGTATTTCAAGCAACAATGTCATCAACAGAGGTTGAATAATGTGAACAGAAACAACAAATATTTTCATATGATGATCAGAATCAAAAAGAGGAGATCAAGGATCAATAGCTTGATAAATGCTGATGGAGTGCATATGTATTCCAGATCAGGAGGGGATTGAGAAAGAGGTAGTGGATTTGAATGAAGTGCTCCTAGGGACTGAGCGCTATGTAGATCAGTTGGTATTTGATCCACCAGTTACTCAGAAAGGGCCTTGTCTGTCTCAATAAAGAGACAGCTACTGATGGCCTCATTTTCATATGAGGACATAAGATAAGCGATTTTTGAAATACTATGAGAATAAAAGTGCAGGTCATCAAGATGGATATGATGTTGGATTTTTCCAAGCTTGCAGGGATATTGTAGGTGTTGAAGTGTCTGAAGCAGTGCTGGACCTCTTTCCAAACTGGAAAATTCTCATTCACTTGGTTTTTAAAAGATCTCATGCTTCTGGGATTGTAGACTACAGGCCAATTTCCTGTTGTAATGCAATATACAAGGGAATCTCTAAACTATTATGTAGAGATTGCAACTTGTGCTCCTTGATCTAGTTGATAAAAGTCAAAAATGTTTTTGTGAAAGGTAGGCATATATTAATGATAACATATTTCCGTGTCAAGAATTGCTGCATGGATATAGCAGAAATGGGGTGTCTCCCAGGTGTTTGAGCAAAATAGCCCTTTAAAAGGCCTATGACTCAGTTCTTTGGGATTTCTTTTTAGGAATAGCTAGTAACTTTGGGATTTCCTAAAGTATTCAAGGCGTGGATCTTGTTGAACACACATTTATGTACATTTTCCTAGATTAATTGCCTTTATTTTTATCCTTTTTAGTGTCATTTTAATTCATTTTGATATATTTTTTAAAATTTTTGACGTCGATATTATTGTTTATTTGTGATTTTATTTTGAAGCTTAATATGTCAAAATCGATCGAAGAGGAGTTAGGAGTGGATTTTTATAAAGAATATGATGATTACACGAGCTTTTACAATGTATTTGATGATTTTATGGTGCAAAGATTATGTCTGGTTAAAGGGGAGCAGGAATCACACTCTGGAATTTTCACACCCTACCAGGACGTGAATATTCGTGAAATTGGTCAGACTCAATTTGTTATTTTTATCCGATTTTTGTGGGGTTTATATACATGCAATATCCCGTTTTTGTCTGATTTCTTTTTATTTTATTAATTATCAACAGGTTATATTGCAAAAATTTTATTACCAATTAGTTCAAAAATTCAAATCATGGTCTTTTTTGCACTCAATCAAAATATAAAAAAATTATTACAATAGATTATAATAATTTATTATTGTAGATTATAAATTACAATAATCATCTCAATTCTAATTATAACCATAAATTTAATTGTCATCCGTCGTCGTTGTCATTTTCACACTTGGAACTAAACATGCGCATATGCTCCTCGTCGATGGTGCATGTCGTCATCGTTTTCGGAACTAAACATGCGCATATGCTCCTCGTCGATGGTGCATGTCGATAATGCTCATATATGTAAATACAATATGTACTATTTACATACAATGCTCTTCATTATATTGCAAAAACGCACATTCTAAACAGTGGGAAAAAAAATCAATAATTCAATCTCCAACAAACTTATAAAAATACAATTCCCAAAATATAACCCGACCGTTTAGGACAAAGCGCACAAGACATTGCAAACCCCTTCTTCTTATAAAAGTACAATTCCCAAAATATAACCCGACCGTTTAGGTTTTTTCTTCAACGCATCCAGGCTCGTCTGATCACCCTCAAAACTCTACTCCAACCAGTAACAACACCTTCTTGTTCCCCAAACCCCTTCAATTCCACCTCTAATGATTCCCATATGAAATCCTAATCCTCCCCATAACTAGGTCTCCTCCAATCAACTTCCCCGCAATACCCAAAAATGGATCAGCCCAAATAGACAGATGGGGAAGTTTGATTTTTCAAATTTAAAAACAAACCAATTGGTAATTAAAAAAGATCACTACCACCAATGTGTAATAAGAAAGAAAAACACAATTAATAGGTAATTTACACTTTACATAATTTGTAGAAGCAATGTTGTCCGCCGATAGAATAAATAAAGAAATCATCCTTCGTCACTAACCCATTTTTTATTTTTATTTTTCAAAGCGTGCGATGGTAAACACTCATTTCCATTTTCCTACATAATTAGATTTAGGGTTTCGATCGGTTTTGTATTCAAATCCTCCTTGGATTTTCGTTACGGATTTTAATATTTGGACTTCAGATCTTACTTATCATCATTGCATCGTGTTCTTTTCGCTATTCATGCATGTTAGATTTGATCATGATGGTGTGCATTATGTTGATGAATGCGATGATTCCCATGATAATAAGTATATCATACATAGGGATATATTAATGTAGTTTGAGCGTATGGGATCCAAAAATGACACAGGTTAATTAATTTTCAGATTTTTTTAATGATTAAAGTTTCATCAAACCTGTTCTTTATTCTAAGAGTGTTACGAAATCACTAGCTTGATCCCCCTTAAGTATTTAATTTAAAATAACAAAGATATGCAGTACGAGAATCACGCACGGCCATGTCAAGTGTGAATCGGTCTAAACTGGACCGTTTTACGAGACAATGTGATTTTTCATCCTTAGGGGCACACGGCCATGTCACTCTTGACACGAGCTAAGCCAGGCCGTGTGTCGAGAGCGATGCAGAAGGGAACATGGCCGTGTTTTGCTTATACACTTTACCCTTGGTCGTGTTTGATTACAATACACTCAAAATGATGAAGAATACACCCCATCTCGCTTCGAACACTTCCAATCTTTTATGCTATGCATTCTAGAGCTCCTAAAACGTCTTCTAAGCGTCATGATCCTTAATCTATTCTTCTATCATTATTCTGTAATGAAAACAAAAATCTCGACAGTACCAGGTTCTAAAAGTAAAACTAAACTAATACAAACAAAAAGACAATGAACACTAAAACAAATCGTTTGTGTCTAAGTTGCCTTTTCTTCGACAGTTGAATGGGATGTTTTTGACATAGATGTTGTACAGGATCTTATGCTGGAAAGACTGGCGAAAAAGTGAGGGTTCCCACACAAAGCATACGCCATTGCTTCAGATGTTATCACAGGGAGAAGCCAAATTCAAATTTAAACTTTATCACATTTATGCCACTTCGTTCAAATTACCTGCACACAAGAAAGCACTATTATGCCACAATTTGTTCAAATTACCTGCACACAAGAAAGCACCATCACGTCACAATTTCAACTAAACCAAAAAATCAAAGAAAAAGTTTTCAAAAAAAAAATCAAATAAAAAACATATAGTTGAAAATGTCACTAGTATGCAGAAGAACAAAGTCTTGCAGCAAAGTTTGGATTTGTTCAAAACATCTGGGTTGCTCTCAAGCTGAGTAGTGAGTGATCGTTAACCAGAAATGCAATCCTACAAGGGTTCAAACTAATTGTTCACTCTCAAATTCACAGCTTTCTCTATTTTTACATCAAAATATACATATAAGCACCATTTTCATAAGAAAATTCCAACCGAAAATTGTCAGGTGGTCAACATTGAACTTCCAACTGTGGTATGTTGCTTTGTTGCATGCTTCCCTACACTATAACTCACTATCCTAGTTCTCATCCTAAACAACTAACCACAAGAATGTCCAACTCTAAAGTTTTGTTCATCAATTTTTATATACTGGAGGGAAATCACATTCCTAACAATTCATGTTCCGATAGTGATCTATCCCTTCATGTCCCACTAATGGTGTTTGATGATGTCGTTGCACTTGCTCTAATATAGGTGTCTTCCATCTCCAAACTCCAAGCACACAAAATGGTAGGGGATTTCCTCCCATTAGCCAATACGACCACACAATATAGCAGGGGACTTTCCTCCCCTTATCCAATACGACTACTCAATATAGTAGGGGATTTTCCTCCCCTTATCCAATGCGATCACACAAAATGTCAAGGGATTTCCTTTCTTATCCCATGCGATCACAATATAATTTCCCTATCCAATGCGACCACACACGAAGAGGAGAAAGCTAACCTTTCTCCTTCCTCCGCAATACCTTGAGCATCTAGGTCCCGATGAGCTTGTCTCCACGTGAGATTAGACCCTCCCAATAGGCTTGACTTCATTATTCCGGTTTTATGTAAATTTCAATCAGTTCTTATCACTCTTGTATGTAAATATGTTTTTAATTTCTTATACAACGATTTAAATTGTTAAGCTCTAAACTAATATTCAGAAACCTTAAGCACGAATACTACTATGTTAGGATCCGTTCGTCTCCATTAATTACATTATCACCTAATTTATGATTGGTTACATTAAGTTAATTTATCAAACTAATGTCCGTAATTCTTGATTTTGCATCATCCTGAATAATCACCCCGTAATACAAGAAGCAAACACCAAAATTTTGTAAAACAATCCAGGACCCAAAGATTTTCCCTTGAGCTCTGTAACATATCAACCAAATTTCAATACCTGATAACAAATCCCACCAACATCCCAAACCCATCATCAAAATCATCAACCTCCCAATTTCATAAAGCAATTCCAATAAAATCAAAAGCAAAGGGAAATCGGGACGGGGATCGGTCACCTCAATGGAGAGCTCGGGTGCGAGGAGTGAGTGCTGACGGCGGCTGCTGTTGGTCATCGATGGCGCGTGGCGATAGCTGGTGGCATGGAGAGGCGACAGCAGCTGTGGGGTTCGATGGTGGCTGGCCGGCAAGGACTTGGAGGCGGAGGCTGGGGGATGGGTCACCTAAACTTGAAGCGTGTGTAAATGTGAAGGGGAGAGATGTTTTGCTTGGTTACTTCTAGATGAAATTGAGCACCCTAGGAGACAAGAGTGTCACTATAATGTTGCTTGAGTTCTTTCATTGTCATTGGTCCTAAAGTAGCATCGTGTATTGCACTAATGTTGCTTGAGTTCTTTCATTGTCATTGGTCCTAAACTAGCATCGTGTATTGCACCAGACACAGTACACTCTTCATAAGCTGGAGTTGATTCCTTTGCGTCGATGGAAGGTTCTTCCACTAAGATCACTTCCTCTAGGTGGGAAGCAATCCCTTCAATGTGCTTTGAAGGTTTAACACTTTTCTGAGGTCGAAATTTGGGCCTCGATTAAGTTTGTATCACAAGTTTTTCGGGTTGTCCTCGGAAATCTATTTTAAACGAACCTTACTTGTAGTTGGCCCATCCTTCCTTCCCAAGCCGAGTTACAAGTCGAAAGAAGATGGGTTGAAGATTATTACCTTCTTGATGGTCTCTTTCATCGACTTCTTCATATCCTTCTTGAAGTTTTCGAACAAAGACAAAATCTCAGTAGATACTTGCTCTCGCTCGACGCTCCCAATCCGATTTCGGACTGGAGGAACTACGGCTTCTCGACATGGTTGGATCGTTGTGTTATGAGTTTTGAGGATTATTCTCCCCACGATTGTTGTTGGCTTGACTTCGTGTCTTTTGTGCCATCGAATAAGAACGAATACGCCAAACTGATTGCAAAAAAAACAATCATAAGATCGAATGATCATGGACGGACGATCTAGATAATGATTAAGATGACGGGATCGTCTGACGATGAGTAAGACCAAAAGAGATAACAACATCAATAATTGTATTGTGTATGTCAATATGAGAATAGGGTCTATGCCTTATGTCCTCTATTTTTATAGTTTTTTATATGGTAGAAAGATAGTTACATCTTTAGAAAATTTAACAAGAAAGATAACTAGGAAAATATCTTATATAAAAGAAAATAAAGATATTGTGTTAAATATCATCATTTCCAATGATCCCCATCTTCTTATTTGTTTACTATCTTATATCTTTATTATAATAATTGAAAGATAACTATGATTATTATTTTCATAGTCATCAGTTTCTATTATCTTTTTTCAAAGTATAGTAGTGTTCAATAGCTTTTTTTGAAAAAAAAAAAGGGGAAGTTACTTTTAACATAATGTTTTTGGATTTCATTACTAATTTTTTGTTATTTATTCATGTTATGATTTTCATTCTGGTGGAAAGCAAAATCAAACATTATCATTTGGGCTTGACGAATATATATCATGATACACCTAAATTTAGTTGTGTTTATTTAAAATCAACTGTCAAGATTAAAACATGATGCAAAGATATATCTTGGGATGAGAGCTCAGTGATTAATAAACCCACTATCATTAGTTGGTTCATATTCCTAACACACATCCACAATCATTTTTTAATCTTAATTGTTGATTTTAATTAGACATATCTAAACTTATGTGTGTTATAATATATATCCATTTTTTTTCTTTATCATTTATGCAATTTGCTTGTTTCAGGAAAGCTTAAATTTCATCTGATAGTCCATTATTTTCTATCTTTTTCCTGTTGAGGGTTGATTTTCGTGTCCTTTTACCAGAGGATTTTCCATAGGAGTGTGACCAAGGTTTCAAGAACCTTGAGTGATCATGATTTACTAGTCTGAGGGCCTTCAAGATGCATTACTAGCGTCAGTGATCTTCGCAGCAAAGTTATTAACTTGCAATATAAACCATACTTTTAAAACTATTGGCTAGTGCTTTTACAACTATTGACTTCATCAGTATATCACCCCAAAAAAAAAAAAAAAAAAAAAAAAACCACCATTGGCTTTATCAGTGTCATTCCTGTTATACCCTTCATTGTAATAGTGTAACCAATCCTTAAAATATTCTGTACTACAATATCCAAAGCATGACACAATCATCCGGACTGCAAGTTGTCATTGTCAAATAAATATTAAGTTCCCCTCGTACCCACATAACGCTACAAGGCTACTTGGATGACCTCAAATCTGAAAACCATGGGGTTTGCATATAATAGGCACTAACCCCATCCGGCAGGGCATGACGGACCAGTAAACTGCACATCACCAAAGCAAATAGCGAAGGGAGAAAGCATGGTCTCATCATTTACACTATATACGTTTTTTTGGAGCTCTTCGGACCACGTTTTCTTCTGGGAGTTGAGCTAATCATGCATGAAAAGGTATTGACAAGTTCAGAGTCCTCGTCCGTGATCAACATCTTGGACACACTTGGGTTGCCTAGGAGGAGCTTTGCCACCAAGTATCCCGCAATAGACCAAGTCTGAAACAGCTGAGCTTGTTTGCCTATGAATCTTGCTCTCTTAGTGTCATAGTACTCCGGCCATTTGTCACGTGATAAACGCTTCTCAGCCACTTGAACGGCCCTAGCAGCAATTTCTGGTCTATTCATCTTGATACAAGCAACAGTTAGCTGCAAGGCAAACATGCGACAGTGACCAACATGCACATTAAAAAGCAGTGGTTCAAAATATTGCTGTCCACTTAACTAGACGAGATTACTCCCTCCGTCCCACAATAAGCGGGACTATCTATAAAAAAAACACTATTTAATACACAGTTTCAAAAGTTTCATTCTTATTTTGAACCATTTTTGTTCATCCCATTAACTCAGTCGAACGGAGTACATACTTTATAATATAACTAATGTTTCACAACAAATTTGTGCAACACAATGTTTAATCTTCTCGCCATTGCCGGCCAAAGGTAGCCTCGAGAAAACTGCATGGTCCAACGTTGCATTTATTGTGGGATGGACTACCGAGGGAGTAATATGTATTATGTAAGACTTCAATTGTATGGCTACGAGCTACTGGTGTCAGTGTGTCGCTTGGACAATCCAAAAGGAGAGTACTCTAATGACTTCAAAAACCCAAGAACCAATGACCTTGAAATGATGTTAAAACACTCAAAAACACTTCAAAATGCTAAAAACAACATAAAAACTATGAAAAAACCCTTGAAATGAGCTTAATAAACTAGAGTCAGAATAGATGATGAGTCCGACAACATTGTAGCACCAAGGCCACGTACATGTTAAGGAACTCAGGCAGTGTGAAGGACGAATAAATGATAATATATCAATCCATACTATTTGTATCTTAGCAGATCTCTCACAGCGACGCCTTTTCAGGCTTGAAACATGGATACAATACGTACCCCTCAACATGTGAGGGCTTCATAAGACGTCTTCAACCCGTAACCTATAGTCAGACAACATACCATTCTTGTAAGCAGCATTCCAATGAGATGGCTTTTCAGATTGAAACCATCTCTCGAGTCAGAAAAGGAGTCAGAAAAGCTAAAACTTAGTTAAGGTCAGGATTTTCAAAAACAACAACTGATTGCTGAGTGTGATTTCAGAAGTAGATTGCCCACCAGACTCGGGAAAGTCAGCTAAGTAAACGAAATTGCAAGAGCACCATCAGCAGAAACACTGATGATATCCCAGTTTTGTTATAGATTAGGTCCGAAATGTCCTGAATCAGAGTTCTTGAAGACTTCAACCGACCCTACATTTCAGTTTACTTCAAGTTTTATGTATAAGCTGAACGTCAAGCTCTCACTGCCCTCATACAGATGCTTGTTCCATTTTTACGACACATAAGGGATGGTACATGAAACGGAGAATCAGAAGTATAAACTGTAGAGTAAAAGAGGGAGATGACAGAGCATACAAGAGCTTGGTCAAACCTGCCAGAGTAAAGTTGGCCAAGAACCTCCATTGTGATAGGACCATGGCCTGCAAAGAAATCAAGCACAATACACCTAAGCATGGAGAAAAAAAGTATTGAAAAAAGAATGTTAGCCAAAAGGTCAAGATATTACGTGTTTTTGGGGTCACTGCCAGTAATAATCTGCCATTCACGACCTTCAAGAGCTGGATAACATATCTTGAACGGCATGTCAGCCACAAAATCTGACCACTTGGCCTCAATTAGATCCAAAATTGCATGTGACTGATCATTTGTTGCAAGACCACTTACAACTGACCATAAGTTTCCAAGAGAGAAGAACCGGAAATCCATGTGTGCTGGTTGAAGGTTACCAATCAAATAGCCTCCCTTATCAGGCATCCATTCGACTAGCCAAGGAGATATTTGATCAGGATAGATGTTAAACTTGTTCACAGCGTCATATGAGTATTCTTCAGTCTGGTAGCGGTATATCTCATTCAGTTTCTTCAGGTCGATCCAATAATACTCCCTAATATGGAATGACAAAGCAACCAGGCGATTATTCAATGCCTGTAAGAGGTCAGCCGATCCATCCTCAGCGGCAAGCATTTCACGTGCACAAAGTAGAGCAGAATAGAACAATGCCTGAGAAGATACGTGTGATTGACACATCAAATGATGGATCCAAGTTGAAAGTAATTATGCACATAAGCAATACAGAGAACACAGCAAAACTGCAAAACTAATACAAGAAACATTAAGATCAACTAAGGCGCGTTTGGTTGGGCTGATAGAAAGTGCTTATAGGTACTTCTGACAAATAATGATAAGTTGTTGTTGATTATAATTTTATAATTAAAATTTGGTGTTTGATAAAAGAACAGCTTAAAGTTATTTTGTTTGGTTAAAGACAATTTTGATTTCTGCATTAGGAAAAAAAGTAATTTCAAATAACTTATGACTTTAAACAGAAAAATTATTTAAAGTTGCAGTTAAAAACAATGCCACACCTTTCCCAACATTACAAAATGACTTAAAATTGATTTTGACCAGTTTTAAGCCCATCCAAACATTCCCTAAGCAAACTAAGCAAACTCTTCGTTTCTCCCATAAAAGTTGATTATGTTCAACATCAGATAACTAAGTTCCTTACCCATACCCATAAGATTCTTATGGCTAAGCAACTTATGGGCATGGGTACTGACTACTGACAACAGCCCCTAAAACATTTCATCATGGTCTCCGAATTAAGCCAGTACAAATATTTTATTTTTATTTTTTGCTTTGTTTTGTTTGAATGTATTCAAGTTTCATGCAACTTGATTGCTCGGTAACTATTAATTTACCTCACCAGACTGGAAGCTCAATTGGTGAAGCATTTTTCTTATCTAACTAAAAGAAAGGTTGGGAAGAAGACCAGTCCCCTGAAAATCACTCAACAGGGAAATACACAGATGAAAACTCACAAACCAGTATGGACGCAGATCACTCGTGCCTTGCTACATAAACCACTCCTAATCTTAGGGGTCAGCAACTATTTCTCAAAGTACAGAATCGAGAACCGGACCAAACCGATTGTAGCGACCTTGTATAGGTGAAATAATGATCGGGACAAGAATACCTATTATGAGATCCAAAATGTTGGTACAGGACGAGACAAGGATTCCAGAACCATCTTGTTTGTCCTGAACTGGATGGAGATAAATAAAAATAGATTCTTTTTTTGGACGAAAGATTACTTGGTTATTAAAGATGCTAAAACAATAAATATTAGAAATCCAACATATATCACAACTCTCTATAGCCCTCCCTAATCAAGTTACTTATGCTGATGTTAGTGAATAGGTTGTCATGACTAATGTTTGGGGTGTACTTAGTATATTGTGCCTAATGATGTTAAAGTTTGATGCTCTTGGTATTAGTTGAACTTGTTAACTTTACAGCCCACAGATTACAGCCTTCAGGTTTAAAAAACCGAAAATTGTACTCAACTTCGAAGAAATTTTAGTACCTCAAACAAGAATAAACAATAACCACCTTCCAAAACACAAAGCCTACAAACTTTCATACAGAACACACCCTAAACCCGTGAAAGGACAAACAGCAATAAGCAAGTCTTCGTCAAAACTTAGCAACACCAGTTCCTACCTGCGTTTTCAATAATTTATTCGATATTTCAAGGGTTTCAGTTTGGGAAAGACGGCACAAGAATTTTTAGGAACTGAAAAAGTTAGAACACGAGATGGGATGAGGAATTATAAATAACTGGACCGTCTCGTTTCATGCTCACCCCTACCAATGTCCCGTTATTTTAGAAGAAACCCACATTGGCATTATATATGGCATGACTTCTAATTCTAGATTTTTGTTATGGATTCTCCGATTTAAAAATCCAAACTGTTTGACATGACTTTTTCATTTTTCAAAATGAAACAAAATAAAAAATGAAATACATATTTTGATTCCTGATTTCTTAGGGCAAAATATATAAGACCTCTTTTTTCAATAATCATATAATTTGATGTTGTGATCTTAGTTTTGGATGCCAATTTTTTGATTTTGTTATTCATTTTGGATTCCACTATTTTGAGAAGTCACACTAAATAGCCAACAATTTATAGGAAGCAGGAGAGAAGAAGGTCGAGTATCTGGGTTGCGTTGTGCTAAATTTCGTTAAGTTTGGGTGAGATACTTGTACACTTTCCCTAAAGCAAAGCACAAGAAACTACATAGACTTGAAAAAAACTTTAATCCGTAAAAGATTTTGATTGAATTCAAAATCTTTATTGCAAAGAAAGATTCCCTTTGAAATTTTTTTATTCCAATTAAATACCCCAAATATATTAACTATCCTATCTAATAACAACTCCTCTTTCGAAAATAACTTGCAAGTGGTATTTAATGAAATATTTAGCGGGCACCTATGAACATTTCAACCCTCTTACCAATGTGCGGGAAAGGGACAGCCTTTTTTAGTAGTGCCTCACACTAGGAATGAAATAGAAACCAACTTCAACAGAAATGGTGATCACCAAACAATGAATAAGATATAGACAAAGGTAAGATCAACGCTCTTCTTTAGCTCATTCATATGGGGTGCCGATGTGAAAAGAAGTGGGAAACTACATTAAATCATAGTTTCAGCAGTCAAGACTCAAACAGGACAACATGTCGATAGCACCTGGATTTCCAAGGGATGTCCATGAATTCCCATGCGGCGGTCAATCATGCATGAACCATCCGTGACCAATAATGTTGGGAACATATCAAATCCATCTGCCAGACATAACCGTAAAATCATCTTGATCCCAGTCTGTACATCAATTCTCTCCTGTACAGTGAGATCACCAGAGCATTTCCCATACGCACGCAGCAATATGATCCACCAGAGACCTGAAATTGAAATGAAATGACACCCTTATCTGTTTGCTAGTAAAAATTTAAAAACCTAAACAAAAAATCATCCAATTAGAAATTGCCATATGATACACCAAATTACCGGAATCAACTGGAGCAACACGACCAATGGCTGCCTCGCCAAAATCAGGGTCTAAAACCTCTTCTGTGGCAGATTCATCACCATCCAAGGGAACAGTGCGTACTTTGAAACTGGCTGGCATCAATCCTTGACCAGGGCTATGGCAGTCCATTGTTTTCTCCCAGCTCTGGCAATTGAGAAGCCACAAAAAAAGTCATTAACTCAGTTTGTACAGTCACATCTAGTAACCATTGCTGCCACAAGGTAAGACAACAAGGGACTCTGCTCATGCCCCATCTCATAGTTCATAACTTAATATGAGAGGTTGAGCGCCCATCCTCCATGGATAAAAATCACAAGTATCGCATGCATAAATGAGCATAGTCATGAACATTTATCAAGCAAGAGAATAAGAAAGATAGCCCTCGGTCTATGCTCACTATAAGAACTTATTTTTAACATCAACTTGTAGAAAACATTTCTGTTCCTTTTTTTTTCTCAATCCAATAAGAGTTTTTCATCATCTTATTCAACAGATGCAACTATATACAGGTCCTTCTGGGAAGGAGCGTGAAGAAAGAAGAGGTGTATAATGTACAAAGCTAGTTATACTCAAGCGCTACTCTATCCTAAAGCTGTAATTGATGAGACTGAAGTATGCAGCCCATCAGGATTCAGAAATAGGGTGTTAGAATTAAAGACTTCTAATACACAGGATGTGGAGACACACTTTAAACAGATCTGGGCTATTGTACTGAAGTGAAAAAAAGGGAAGATCATGGATAAAAAGGTCCAGAAATAATATCTCAGAGGGACAGGTTTGAGGGAATATGTGAAGAGGGGAAGTAGCTCATGGATTCAGGGGACTCTGCTCAAATCAAGAGAGGAAATATGCCAAGTCTCGTAATCAGAGGGAATGACACTAAACTCATCGAAGAGGGGGACACAGATTATTCGGTGAGGAAAGGGTATGTCATGAGTCCAATAATAACAGTTTTTCCTTATTTTTCCTTTTTTTAGTGAGTTTATATTTCATTTTCCTTAGTTTTTAATATGTTCTATAGAGACTGTTGGTATTGCCAAGTTTTTGGTATTTATGTGCCGATTTGAAGTATTTTTTGAAGAATTGGTGTGACTTATTTTGAAGGGCGATGTTTTGATGTTTGAAGTGAAGATTACGAAGAGAAGAGCTTGAAAATACAATTCACGGCCGTTATCTCCTCATTAGTTCCTTCATTTCCCTATAAATCCTTAGGCTTAGAATCCTTAGAGATATATCATTCAATAAGCATTCTACCGTAGTTAACATCTTAGTTAAGTTGCAATTTCGTCTTTTTTTTTTTTCATTTCATAGATTAGGGTTTTCAATTTCAGATCCGATGTACCGTTGATTGGAGAACGAAGTTTGTAATTGGATCCTCGTTCATTTCAATTTATTTCTCATTTTTCATTCATTTCCATTCGATCGCAGTATCCTATCTTTTGTTTCTTATCATTGTTATGGATTCATTTACTATGATTATGATTGAATGTGTGATGATTGATCGGTAGTGAGTAGTTTATTCATAGAATTATGTAACCGAATCTAGAGATTAATAAGGATCATAAGATTATTTTAGTTTTAAATTTTTAATGATATGTATTATGATTTTCATGCAAGATCTAATGCATATTCTTATCGTGTGATGATCTTAGGATAGATTGGACACCTAGATTAAGATCCATGACATTAAATGTTAATGTGCTAATTTTTATTACACATGTTAGGTAGTTAATAATGGTTAAGTGATAACTTTTGTTGGCTTAATTACTTTGATTGAGCATGGATAAGTGATAATTAAAAACTTTTGCTATAATTTGATCCAAGGAAACATGTTGAGTCTTACAATATGAGTTTCATTCTATTCTATAGATTAGTTGATTTGCATTTTTTATTGGTTTGATTGTTCTGATTGATGAGTTTCACATATAAAGTTTTCTTACATGTGAATACTTTTGGAAAAGTAAGATAATCTGATTATTTTCAATGAGTCGTTCCAATATTCAAACATAATTCTAATCTTATTATACACACGATTGATCCATTAAAAAATTACATAATTCTTCTCTCTATTTTATTTGTTATCAACTTTAGTTGATTCTTATCACTGTCTTAGTTTTAGTTTTAATTAACTAGCTTAATTAGTTTTATTTTGAATCCCCCATTCTTATTAATTAGTCTTTGGTCCTATGAAATGTGCAACACTTGCTATGTAAGTCTGTCCCACAACATTGCCTCTTTTGGAAATGCTTTGGATGTATAATGACTCAAATGCCCTCAATTACTTTTCAAGTGGGGAAAGAGAATCAATTTCCCCCACCAATATCAAGTTTGAAAACATTTTGCAAGTAAATTACAAAAGCAAAGGAGTAATATATAATTTAGACAACACAACTAGTAAAATGCGCATCAAGTCAATATGTTCCATTTTTTGTAGGAGGTAGTTTTTAAGATTATCTCACTCAAGGCAATTAACTAAAGTTCTCCACGAGAACGATTCCTCTCACTGCTATATTATTTATTAGGGGATAATTAATTTGTCGTGGACGACACACGCTACAATATGCAGAGCACTACTTGGTTTACAGAATCAGGAGAAATGGTGGGAGGGAGGTCATGAGAGACAGAAAAGAACAAAGGACCAAAAGCTGAAGAGGGGGGCGCTTTGTTGAAGGAAACTGTGTGTTTGATAGATCTGGGAGGACTAACAGAAGCCTACTTTTTGATTTTTCTTTCTTCCACATGGTAACAAGGATGGGGATGCAAAATGTTAAATCTGAAATAGAACAGTAAAACATGGATAGCCAAAATGGTGACACAAAACTTTTGCTGCAACAGGGCCAAAACAAACAAAAAGGAAAGTGCAGAATGAAGAAAAGGAAGATTAAAGCAAGAGGGGGTAGAAATAAGGTTCTCCGTATAGCAAACTGTATCAGAATCGGGTTTTCAAAAAAAAAAAAAAAAAACGATATGTTTCAGTGATATGGGCAGATATGGAGTTTTACTCATTTTAGCAAAATAAGCATCAAATCACCTTTAAAAGGCTATTTCAAACATAAAAATTAACAATAACTAAGAAAATAGCACAAAAATCGTAAAACCATCAACTAGAAAGTCTAAATGTCGAGGCAAAGCAGCTCAAGTGCAAAGGAATATTGGAAAACATGTCAATCTAATATACAACGTTACAAGATACTTCAAATAAAAGAAGAATGAGAAGTAGTTGGCGAAGATGGTTGCTAAGAGTTGGAGAGGCCAGAGGCAGATGAGAAGGAGTGGAAGGAAGAACAGGAAAGTGGGTTGGGTATGGTGGGTGTAAATGGGATCTGAAAAGGGAAAGGGATGGGTTTAGTGGTGGGTGGGGTTTTTGGTCAAAGGAAAAATAAAATAAAATTAGGTTTTAATCAAAATGATACGTATCAATTGTATCACTCTATACGGCCCGATACGCGATACATATCGATCATATCGTTACGCCCTTGAAATGCCTGTATCACTTGTATCGGAGGTGTATCAGAACCGGTTTCATCGAAAACGATATGTATCAACATACAAACCTGATACATATCGATACAGAAAACCATAGAATGGCTCGATGCACAGAATATAAGGAATCACAGGATACAGAATACACAATAAAGGGAAGGGATTTCCTGCAAAGCATGCATGGGTTTGGGGAGTTTGTGTTTGCATCCTACACAGAAATGAAAGTAACCTTTCAAAACCATGTAATAGAAATTCTGATTAGTTAGCAAAAGTAATGACACAGATTTTAGTTTTTTCACATTAATACATTAGTGCTGATGAAATGAACAATAAGCACTCAAAGCATGAGAATGACCTACTCAAAAACAAAGGTTACATACAAATATATTAATTACTACCTCCATCAGGAAAAAATAGAAACATTTAACATATGTAAGCGATAAAGTGTTTCACATTGCGAATCGTTTGCAGGATGATTATACATCGATTTACACAAAATTATCATGAAACACAAATGATAGTTTAAGTTGTATACTTTAAATCTGGGTTATTGATGTAATTTTCTTACGTCGTTAAGACGAATAACGAAACTTATCAAAATACATGTTCAATAGTGCAATGATGATGTGCAATGATGATGCAACATTGTAATTTTTTCTGGACAGAGAGAGTACCAAAAGCAAGCGTAAGTAAATAATAATAATCAGAAACATCTGATAGGCATGGGCCTGGCATGAACTTCGACCAATGTACAAAGAGACGATACAAACCTAAGCATATCAAAAACTAGAGAAGTCTCGCTATGAAATTTTTCTCACATCACTTCAGGGAGAACTTTTCCAACTTCCCTAATAAACAGTGACCATAGGAGATGCATCAATACCCATTGACCAGACTCATCACATACCTGTAGCTGAAGAGTGTGAAGTATGAAGTTCCGGACAATTTCAAACTCCCCCTTCAGAAGGAAAGCTACCCCAGAGGGTATAAAATCACGTATAAAGACCTGATCGTAATTTAGAACATTGGGATTTGTAGGATCCTTGGCAGCAATTGTCCCTATAGGGCTTCCACAATAATAGACCATAGACTCCCTCAATAATTCCCAAGCTTCATCCTCGAAAATAGCACCACTATTTTTATGGAAACCATGACCTGGCAGCGTGCCGGCAGCTGATAAGTCCCCATTGGCTATTCGAGAATCTGTCTCAAGTTTCAACTGTTGAGCATCATGGAACTCCAGAAGATTTGGCCCATTGACCAAACTACTAACCTGGCCTATTTTCTTAGCACTATCCACATACCAAGTCCTGCTTTTATCTGATGCAGTAGCACCAACACTTTCAGAATTCAGGCAGCAGGAAATTAATGATCCTGACTGGCTTGGCAATACATTACAGCTGGAACTACCACTTATCCCTGGAGGTTGGTATAAGCCCACCCTAGTTTCCTGTGTAAGTGAGAACTTCAGAGACCGGACGTGTCTAAGCTGCCTTTTCTTCGACAATTGCATCAGATGAGGGTTCCCACACAAAGCATGCGCCATTGCATCAGATGTCCACAGTCATATTGCTTATCACAGGGAGCAGCCAAATTCAAATTTTAACTTTATCACCTTTACGCCACTATTCACACAAGAAAGCACCATTGCGCCACAATTTGTTCAAATTACCTGCACACAAGAAAGCACCATCATGTCACAATTTCAACTAAACCAAAAAATCAAAGAAAAGCTTTTTGAAAAAAATCAAAGAAAAAACATAGGTTTATGCTCTCAAGCTGAGTAGTGAGTGATGACTAACCAGAAATGCAATCCTACAAGGGTTCAAACTGACTGTTCACTCTCAAATTCACAGCTTTCTCTATTTTCACATCAAAATCTACATATAAGCACCATTTTCATAAGAAAATTCCAACCGAAAATTGTTATGTTAACCCTAACTCACCCTTCACCTCAATGGGATCATAACATTATCTCATTCGTGCTTAACCCTTTCCTATGGGCTCATTTCTCCCCATTATGTACCTATTTACACTCCTAAACAGACAAAATAAACCATCAATAACCAAGACCAGCACAAACCATTTGCATCACCCATGAATTGCAGCTATTTCTCAACCTTTATAGCAAAATCATAACATCAGAGCACACTCAAGAGCTAAACAACTATCGCAGAACTAGTGTCACGAGTGTTGGGCTAGAGTACTTGAAGATATCAAAAAGTGCACAATCAGGAATTTCATCAAAACCCTAATACTGATAACAAAATTTAACAAAACAAAGAAATCATCCAAAGTAAAAATGAAATTTGCAGATATTGGAGCAATTAAATCAATTTTTACTTACTTTCCCATCAGAAAAAAAAAACGAAAGAAACACGAATGAGAAATGAAATCACCAATCGACAGAGGAGAAGGAGAGAGAATATCACAGAAAGAACAGACTATTCAAACGTGTAATTGTGTGTGCTTTGGTTTATGTCCAAAAGAAATTTTGTGCTTTCTATTTTTTATTTTTGAGAGATTTTGTGCATTGGACCCATTGGAAAAGGTAGATCATTTTATTTCCAAGGAAACTATAAATCACGCAAATTTCTATCCACCATTGTGTTAAAACTATCCAACTTGGTATAGGGGAAACGTCTCCGCTTCTGCATTGACCTTTCTTTCCATATTAGTTATGGTCACAGGTGTAAGGTTGTGGATGTTTTATAAATCAAACGCTCACATAAATGAAGTTGCGAAAAGTGAGGATATTATATCAAAAGAAAGATGATAACAATAGTTATTTTCATGCAGTCGTTTGGAAACTCTTCACGACCATTCATTGATTTCTTTTTTTGTCATATTTTTTCTCAACAATAATTGTATTGATTTAACGAATGAGAAAGAATATGAAAAAAATTACACAAATGACTCTCCGTATCTAATCTCTCACAAAACTTATGAATTTAGTAGTTTTACGCAAGAAAGAATTACTAATTGGTTTCTTTTTATTTTATTAATTATCAACAGGTAATAGTGCAAAATTTTTATTACCAATTTATATATATATTCAAATCATGATCTTCTTCGCTCTCAATGAAAATATGAAAATAAATTATTACAATAATTTATTACAATAGATTATAAATTACAATAATCATCTCAACCCTAAATCTAACCATTATCTGTCATCGTCGTCATTTTCACACTCGAAACTAACATTGCGCATATGCTTCTCGTCGATGGTGTATGTTGTCGTCGTTTTCGAAATAAATAGAGCTCATATATGCAAATACAATGTGCACTTTTTACATACAATGCTAATCATTATATTGCAAAAACGCACATTGTAAACATTGACAAAAAACCAATAATTCAATCTCCAACGAACTTATAAAAATACAATGCCCAAAATATAACGCGCACTATTTAAGACAGTGTGCACAAGACATCGCCACATCGGACAGACTCTTCATGTGCGTAAGATACTTCTACCTACTCGTAACACTGCTCGATCTCATCCTCCAGCCTAGTAATATTCAAAGGTGTGTTCTTCAACGCATCCAGACTCGTCTGATCACCCCCTAAAACTCCACTCCCACCCGAAACCAACCCCTAAAACTCCACTCTCACCCGAAACCAACAGCTTTCTTGTCCCCCAAACCCCTTCAATTCCACCTCTATTGATTCCCATATCAAACCCTAACCCTCCCCACAACTGGGTCTCCTCCAAATCAGCTTCCACGCAATACCCAAAAAGGGATGAGCCCCAAATAGGCAGATAGGTCGTCAAATACATAACCCTAAGCAATAGGGTTTGATGATTGAGGGAAATGGGATGAAATTGGATAAACCTCGTTGAGAAAATAGGGAAGGAAGTGAAGAGAAAACTTGGATTGCATGTTTTGTTGATTGGTTGATGGGATCAAAGAAGAGAAAGACAACATGATGGTGTTGGAGGTGTATGACGATGGTGGTGTTGGTGTATGACGATGGTGGTGTTGGTTGAGATGAATTATATTAGGGTTGTGCTTTAAAATAAATATAAAGGACTAAGGGTAAGATGGGGAAGTTTGATTTTTCAAATTTAAAAACAAACCAATTGGTAATTAAAAAAGATTACTACCACCAATGTGTAATAAGAAAGAAAAACACAACTAATAGGTAATTTACACTTTACACAATTTGTAGAAGCAATGTCGCCCGCCGATAGAATAAATAAAGAAATCATCTTTCGCAACTAACCCAATTTTGTTTTTTTGTTTCTCTTCAAAGCATGAGACGGCAAAGACTCATTTCCATTCGCCTATAAAATTAGATTTAGGATTTGGATCGCTTTTCTATTCAATTCTTCTTTGGATTTTCGTTACGGATCTTATTATTTGGACCTCAGATCTTTCGTATCATCATTACATCGTGTTCTTTTCCCAGTTCGTGTTAGATTTGATCATGATGATGTGCATTATGTTGATGAATGTGATGATTCCCATGATAATGAGTAAGTAGATCATACATAGGGATAGATTGATGTAGTTTGAGCGTATGGGATCCTGAGATGCCATTCTCCAAACAAGGCACCACTCACCATTCCAATGATCGTGAGGATAATATCAACACTCATTAATGATGCAAGAATAAGGGTTCAACTCAAATAATACAACAAGTCACAAGCATTTGCATAGCATCCACCTTCTTACACGAATCATTTAGATTGGAAGCTTTTGGCTACAAATGGCGGATCCACTCGATGTGATCACTCAGGCTAGCCCTAGGGCGATATCGGGGGCTCAATTCCAGGACTTGATCCACCTCCAATTCAATGTCGTAAATCATTATGAAATACAACAAGAATTCCTTAGTAAACACATTCAAGTTCAACTAGATGTGCGGCTACACTCCATTCATATTACATTTCCACCTCTTCTTTCCCAAGTGTTCTTATCTTAAGCTTCTCTTAAGTTCTCATCGTAAACCTTTTGCTTTGATACAATTCTATAACGCTACGAAATATTCTCGCTTACCTGACACATGACGTCACATCCGCTACAGACAGGAGTCCATAGCAGGATAAATTCGTAACAAGGTTTACATAAGAAAACGTAGAAGGAAGCAATTATAACAAAATAACCAGTCACACAATCCAGTCCACAAACATTACAACCTCAATCATAGGTTATTATACAATACCCGGTTACAAAATTCTAGTAGAAGAGTGCGGGATTCAATTATTACAATCATCCAGAGTTTGACCTTTAAGGCAAAAAAAAAAAAAAACAAAAACTACACGTACTAAATAATAAATATTATACAAGGGATCACCATCCATGCGTGGGTACTATGATGCCTCGCCATCATTGCCAGATCCTAATGAATAGGAAAACAAACAAAAATATAAAAAAAAAATCGTGAGCAAAAGAAACGCTCAGTAGACCCCGTGTACTACAATGGGCGGGATGTCACATGCTATAACTCAGGCACATGCTAAAGCATGTTACGTCTGGCAGTAAATTAAAACCCCTTTTTATTAAAGTACGTTCATTTCTTTTCACTTCTTTACGTCATAATTATTCTACTCGTCCTTTTACTTTAATAATTGCCAATATTCGCGTAAATCATAGAGTTTACAATGAATAATCTAGAGGGGGATAAATAGGCTATTAAAAAATTTTCACATGTTCTGTTTAGGCTGGTCTTGACTAATATGCACTTAACCTCTTGCAAACTTGCGGAATGTGTCTGCATTAGAGACAAAAATATTTCAAATTTGTCTCTTGTGTGTTCTGGATTGTTTTCTAAAGAAAATGACTAATGGGGGGCACAAGATTTTTATACTTTCAGACAATCGTTGTCAATTTATCAACAAGACCTAGTTCAGTCTTCCATTGGTAACTAGTGTGGTCAAACCAAGAGGTGACTTCACTATCTTCTAGAACCTAGATCATTGCACAGATCTTCTCCAAAAGTTCTGCTGTAGATATTGTTTCTGATGTAGATTAGTGAACTCGTTTCCTCAAATCTTTCTTTCACACCTCTGGAGAACGATTGCCCAACACTTAGAGAGATTTGTCTTGCTTGCAAATGAAATCCGCAATCATCGTCAACCTTCTCTGAGCTCAATCAATCTCCTTTTATAGGCTCAAAGAATTAGGACCCGTGGCTGTACTATTCTCACGTTGACAGTTATCTGTTTGTCCCCGTGCAAACCCTCAGTTATGTTGGCATGCCTCCTCACAACTACTATCAACTTCGTAAAGATTTTCGAAGCTCAATTCTTTGTTATGATCGTTACTCGAATCCATATCCATTCACTAATCAACCCTGTTGTCCCCAGTCTGCTACATTGTGATATGATTTTGAATCTGAGATTTCGATTCTAGATCCTGAAGCATTTGTGATCTTTTCCTGTCCATGCTTGTCCCAATTGTTTATCTTGAATCTTTTGTAGTAGTATGCATCCAGATGGTCCACATTGGTCTTCCAACTGTGGTCTGCTGCTTTGTTGCATGCTTTCCAATACTGCAACTCACTATCCTAGTTTTCAGCCTAAACAACTAACCATAAGCATGTCCAGCTCTAAAGTTTTGTTCATCAAATTTTATACAATGGAGGGATTGCACATTCCTAACAATTCATGTTCCGACAGTGATCTATCCCTTCGCGTCCCACTAATGGTGTTTGATGATGTCGATGCACGTACTACAATATAGGTGTCTTCCATCTCCAAACTACAAGCATACAAAATGGTAGGGGATTTCCTCCCCTTAGTCAATACGACCACACAATATAGTAGGGAACTTTTCTCCTCTTATCCAATGCGACCACTCAATATAATAGGGGATTTTCCTTCCTTTATCCAATGCGACCACACAAAATGTCAAGGGATTTCCTTTCTTATCCAATGCAATCACAATATAGTTCCCATATCCAATACAACCACACACAAAAAGGAGAACTTCCTCCGCAATATCTTGCACATCTTAATCCCGATGAGCTTATCTCCGCATAAGATTAGACCCTCCCAATAGGCTTGACTTCATTATTCGGATTTTATGTAAATTTCAATCTGTTCTTATCACTCTTGTATGTAAATGTTTGTTAATTTCTTATACGACGATTTAAATTGTTAAGTTCTAGACTAATATTCAGAAACCTTAACCACGAATACTACTATGCTAGGATCGGTTCGTCTCCATTAATTACATTACCCCTAATTTATGACTAATTACATTAAGTTAATTTATCTAACTAATGTCCATAATTCTTGATTTTGCATCATCCCGAATAATCACACCGTAATACAAGAAGCAAACACCGAAATTTTGTAAAACAATCCAGGACCCAGAGGTTTTTCCTTGAGCTCTCTAACCCATCAATGGTATCAACCAAACTTCCATAGCCGAGAACAAATCCCACCAACATCCCAAACCCATAATCAATCTCCCAATTTCATCAAGCAATTCCAATAACACAAAAGCAAAGGGAAATCGGGACGGGGATGGGTCACCTCAATGGAGAGCTCGGGTGAGAGGAGTGGTGACGGCCGCTGCTGTTGGTCATCGACGGCGCGTGGCGATAGCTGGTGGCGTGGAGAGGCGGCGGCAGCTGTAGGGTTCGATGGTGGCTGGCCGGCGAGGACTTCGTGGCGGAGGCTGGGGCGAGGAAGGTAGAAGGAAGGAGGGAGAGTGGGGGTCGGGGACAGTTGGGAGGAAGCGAGGCTGGCGGCGGCCGGCGGTGGGGCTGGGGAGGGGAGAAGGGTAGCTGGGAGGGATGGCGGCGGCGGTTGGCTGGGGAGAGGGGAAAGGCAGCGGGGAAGGAGAGGTATAGGAATGGATAGGAATAGAGTTAAGGGTCCAAATGTCCTCTCGTGATTGGACTTGTGATTGTGCAGTCTATTTTCACTTGGGCTTGTTAAAATATTTATGCGGATCGTAGGAATAAATATATTAAAAATTCTCATAGTTTTATTATGATTTTATATTTTTATTTTGAATATGATTTTGGAAATCTAAAATTTTTAACCTTAACGTTTGATTGTATTTTAAGTTGTGTATTATTATTTTGAGTTCGTCTCAATATAAAATGTTTAAAATAATTAACGTTCTTAAATTTTGCGGTTATTATAATTCTGTTGTAAAGCCCTCGATTGCTTCACAAAGAGCCGTTAGTTCTATAGTCGTGACTGTTTGTGCTGCATTTGCTTGGTTGATTTCAAGTTGAACTCTATTCTTTAGGATCTTTTGTATTTATCACTAATGATAATGTGTTTCTCCGATTGGCCTTGTGTGGCTTGAAGGGATCGTTGAAGAAGTCTAACTTGAGCAGTTTGAGAGGTGCGAAGCCTATTGATAGCGAATGTGTTTCTTAAATTCACACTTTTTCTTCACTAATTTCGAAGAAGCCTATTACCAAACTTGTCCAATGTGTTCACGGACATCAGCAAATATCTTATAGTTTTCGTGCTTGTCATGTTCTTCCTCCTTTGCAATAGGAGTGAGCCTTATAGTAGATCATGGAAGTTCTCATGATTCCAATCATGAATGTCTTGGATTCTCTTATCCTGATTGAAGTGCCATTAATCAATAAAGAGAACTTCGCCTGTTTTTGGAGTGGTGCCTTGGACAATGACATCAGTTCCCTTGAGTTTTTCTTGTAAGGTGATGATGTTTCTAGGCTACTTTGGAGAAACTGGTTGTTTTTCTACTTCGAAGGCTTCTCTGAGACTTCAAGATGCTGCTCTGGGAGTCATTTGCAGATCAGTTGTGGAGCAGTGCAATAAGAAATCAGCAAAATTTACTGAAGGTGGATCTGAAGTACGAGATAGGATGCCAAATCTTGAAGCATGTGTAAATGTGAAGGGGAGAGATGTCTTGTTTGGTTACTTCTAGATGAAATTGAGCACCCTAGGAGACAACAGTGTCACTGAAGGGATGTTGTTTGAGTTTTTGCATTGTCATTGGTCCCAAAGTAGCATCCTAAATTGCATCAGACATAGTAGACTCTTCATAAGCTGGAATTGATTCCTTTGTGTCCGTCCTATGTGCAAATTATATCTTAATTATACCACATAAACATTAATAGGATATTAATAATTATAATAGTGGCAAGCATGGTTGAACCCAATTAGAAACGAGGATTAAAAATTAAATATTATAATCTTAAATAAAATAAATTAAAGGGATTTTGGATTTTGATGATAAAGAAGAAAGTGCTAAACTAAGATAAGAAACTAAAATTGGAAAAGATAAAATATTCAAGATTTTTATATAAGAGATATTAAATTGATATAATTTTGAATCATGTGGATTATGATTAAATCATATATTATATTTTTCTCTCCAATTTAATATTACACAATGTAGGTTGTAGTTAATTAAGCTAACATTATGAACTAGAGTTGTAACCAAATGAGAATGAGCTACACTAATATCAATTAGTCTAGGCAAAATAAGAATATATCTTTCTTAATTAATATTTATTATAAATAATAATTCAACCCACTTTATTTATTAAGCAAATGATAATGACTTATAAATAACTGTTATGACATGGATAACTTTAATTATGCAAATGAGAATGACATGATTATGGTTTTGGCACTAATGTTATCAATTGAGAATGATAATTGCAATAACAAAAATTATATAATCTAGAGTAGCTAATTCCAAACTATATGATTTTTATCAATTAAGATCAATCCATGCATAAAAATCATGTAAAAAATACTTGAAGATATTAAAACCTGTATTTAGCAATCTCAGTAATTCAATACCTCACAAACATCAAAATAAATATCTAAGTTAAGCTTACACCAATCTCAATCAACATAAATTAACATTGAAATCTGAAACTTGATCCATAATATTGAATAATTCATAATGAGTCAACACAAACATCAACAACAAATTCGAATAGCAATTTGTAAACAAAATTTGATAGAACCCCCTGATTACAAGCAACAGATTGCAGTTGAGTCGAGACGTTGATGATGTGCAATGGTCGTCACCTTTGCGAAGACAATGGGTTGATGTTGATGATTTCCTCTCTGAATATGCAGGGTCTCGTTCCCTGATTGAGACGACGATCTCTCTTTTCTCTCTCTGTTTGATGATATTCTCTGCAGCTTTCTATGAAAAAATAAACCTTTTTTCTACAGAACTTGTATTTATAGAGAGAGACTAAGGCTTGAAATCAACCAATCAGAATCAAGATAAGAAAAATATATGATCTTTTACGTGTAAAGCGATACAGCCCGTGTCATAAACCTTCTATCAACACGGGCCGTATCACCTTGGGCAGTGACTCCGGTTCTTCAA
Organism: Drosera capensis; assembly: GCA_001925005.1. NCBI lineage: Eukaryota > Viridiplantae > Streptophyta > Magnoliopsida > Caryophyllales > Droseraceae > Drosera > Drosera capensis. Next base: position 94,352 of record LIEC01012066.1, read on the forward strand.
GCTGTACGGGCTATGTTGTTTGATACTCAATGACACGACATGAGTTTCTTACTAAATTTTTCCATCTCATCCAAATTTTATCATATCCTTTTGCGAATGCCTTTTCACATATTCCATGACTTTAAAAACTTCGTTCAAATGATATTTACATGAAAACACATCTTGCATCATTCATCTACAAGAAAAACACAAACATACGACAGTATGTGACTCTAAAACAAAAACTAAACTAACATAAATAAAAATGACTCAAAACACAAACAAAACGCAGGTTATTAATTCATAAAAATATGTGTATTTTCGCACACATCAGTCTTCCACTAAGATCAGCTCCACCTCTAGTGTATGGACAAACTCCGCAGCTTGCGGTTGAGCCTGCTTGTGCATCTTTGTCTTTAGAGTTGAGTCCTTTATCTCTAGGGTTCTGTTAGATCCACAGGTTCTACCTAGAGGGAGGTGAATAGGTTGATTCAACTTATATTAGTACAATGCAGTGGATTTGCTGATTTGAACGCTAATATTCCTTGCTGACTACTAAGGTAGTCTGCAACAGAGACTCAAACTGTGTAACTTTGTCTCTATTTTGCTATAGTAATTAATTTCGAATAGTTCAAAATACACCAAACAATGAAAGCAAAGTAAAGAACATAGAATTTATACTGGTTAAGACACTCGTTATCAATTGATAATCGAGAGCTTAGTCCAGTCTTCCCTTGGTGATGAGTTTAGTCAATCCAAGATAACCCCTTTTACAAACTAGCTAACTTGTCAAAAGGTTAAGAACCTAGATATTTGCACAGATCCTTCACTAGACTCTACTGCAACTTTTGTTCTTCTATGTAGAGTAGTGAACTCTCTTTCTGTTTCCTTCTTAATTTAGCCCACTTGAGTAACTTTGACTCTTGGATTGTTCTGCAAGCTTGTACATTTTAATCTCTTGTGCAACAACACTACGTATTGAGCTTCATCGATCCCCTTTTATAGGCTGAGAGAATAAACCCGTGATTTATGTACAGGATCTGATATGATAGCTGGTCACATGTGAACCTCAACTGATGTTGACAGCTCACCTTTTTAAAATCCTCGTACTGTCACACTCTAAACCTCAAAGCTCTGACCCAACATCAACAACCATCCCCAATGCACTTCAGTTTGCTGCATCTAAGTCTACACTCTGTACTATTGAGACCTCGTCTGCACCCAGTCCCTGCTGCAACCTCGCTTGCACCTAGATCTGATGCAATCCATACATTGTTGTGTTGATCCTCGTCTATAAGTTCAATCCTATATCCTGAAATATTTGCAGGTCTTTTGTTGCCCATGTATTTCTTATTTGCCTAGCCAAAATCCTCGATAGTAGTTTGCATCTGGTGACCCATATAATGCTCTCCATTTATGGCCGTCTACTGTCCATAATCTGACCTAGACTGCAGCTACCTACCTAAATTCCAGCCTAAGCACACTAACAACATCATGGCTAATACTCCTAATTTTTGTTGATCAATTTCTATACAAGAGGAGGGATTGCACATTCCTATCAGACTCCACTGAAGAGAATGTATGGTTCTATGGGCCTCTTCTTTTTGGTAGCCTCGTTCGTTTGAATAAGTATTAGCTGCTCTATCTCCATTTCAAGCACTGAATTGCTTTAAACAAATTATCACAGCCGAAAACGAGATAAAGACTCAAGGAGTTGCAATTCTCGAGTGCAGACTAGATGATATCATCTGCAGACTAACTAATTAGTCTGCACACAATACTAGTCTGCACAATATTATTATTCCGTATAAAAAGACCATTAAGGTCTTGAACAACCTATTCACCTCCTCTCTAGGTTGAAACTCGAACCCTACAGGGTGGTATCTACTTCCTCTTTTAAAATCATTTTCATATAGAAAAGGTGAGAGGGTTTCATACCATGTCCTTGGAGCTTCTTTTAAGCCATATAAGGCTTTGTCTCACTTGTAGACATGATTTGGATTTTCAAAGTCTTCAAATCCAAGAGGTTGTTCAACATAAACCTTTTCTTATAGCTTTTCATTGAGGAAGACACTCTTCATATCCATTTGATAGACATTGAATCTTTGGTGTGCAACATAGGCAAGGAACATTATTATTACTTTCAATCTTGCAAAAGGGGCAAAGGTTTCATCAAAGTTAATCCCTTCTTCTTGTGAGTAAGCTTTTGCCACTAGCCTACCCTTGTTTCTAATGATTATTTTGTTATGATCAATCTTATTTTTGAGCACCTACCTGTAGCCAATAATTGGATAAAATTTGGGTCTAGACACTAGATACCACACTTCATTTCTCTGAAATTCATTCAATTCTTCTTGCATGGCATCAATCTAGTTTGGATCACTCAAAGCTTTATCTACTGTCTTTGGCTCCATTTCTGATATGCAACATGTAGACATGCATTCCTTGGTTGTTGCTCTTCTAGTTTGTAATGGTGCATCTTTGTCTCCAATGATGACATCTTATGTATGTGCCTTGATCTATCTTCTTTTATCTTCTTGTTGATCAATAGTGATCTCCTTTAGTTTTTGTTTTTTTGTGGGCTGCTCTCACTCTGCAGCAGTGATGTTTTCATCTGCATTTGTAGACTGCTCCTCTTTTATTGGTACCTTAAAGCTCTTGTCTGCATCCTGTTCATCAGCTATGTATGCACATTCCTCATACCAAACATTAGATGGATATTTCAGATAAATCAAAGAAAACGTGAACTGATTCCTCAAATGTTTGTCTTTTCTTATTATAGACTCTGAAAGCTTTGCTAGTAGTGCAAATATCCAAGAAACGTTCCTTCATCTATCTTAGAGTCAAATTTTTCTATGTGTTGTTTATTATTGTTGTGAATGTAACATTTGCATCCAAATGCATGAAAGTACTTGACACTTGGTGTCTTTCCTTTTCACAACTCATAGGGAATTTTCTTATGTAGCTTATGTATATGACACCTATTTGGAACATAACAATCAGTGTGTGTACTGCTTCAGTCCAGAAACCTTTAGATAAGTCTGCATCAACAAGCATTGTTCTGGTTGCTTTTATAAGTGTCCTATTTTTCTCTCTCTACTACACCACTTTGTTGTGGTGTCCTAGGCGCGGAGAAGTTGCGTCTTATACCATGATCATCACAATATCTGTCTACACCTTCTTGATCAAATTCAGTTCCATGATCACTTCTGATTGTGACTACCTCAGTTCCTTTTTCTTTTTGCACTTGTCTCAAAAACTAGTCAGTAGACTACAAGTTCCACTCTTTTGTGTAAAATATCACCCATGTATATCTTGAGTAATCATCTAGTATAACTAGGGTATATTTTTTTCTATTTTAGATCTCTACTTCTACTGGACCAAAAAGATCCATGTGGAGTAGTTTAAGACTCTTGTGTAAACTTATCCAATGAGTTTATTGGTTTAAGACTTGCTCTAGTCTGGTTGCCTTCTTGGCATGATTTATGCAGTTTATCCTTCTTAAACTTGATTTGAGGAAGTCCTCTTATCAGGTTTTCTGTGGATAGCTTAGCTATGGTTTTGAAATTTAGATGTGCTAGTCTTTTATGTCACAGTCAATTTGTATCTTCAGCATCTTTAGTATAAAAACATGTAATTTGAGCTTTCTGAGATAAATTAAAGTCCACTGCAGAGATGTTTCCTTTTCTGCATCCTATCAGTTTGGCTTCTTTGCTGATTTTATCTTTTACTTGACATGAATCTTTTGTAAAGGAAACTTCATAATTCTTGTCAAATAAATACTAATAGATAGCAGGTAGTGTTCTAATTCTTTAACATAAGCTATATTTCTAAGGATCAGGGAACGTGTATACAACATTTCCATAACCTTTAGTTTTACTTGCATTACCTCCTCCAAAGTTGACTCTATGTCCTTCTTTTCTGTATTCTCTCAATAGGATTTTGTTCCCTATCATGTATCCTTAGCATCCACTGTCTCGGTACCATACCCAATCTTGTTCCTGCAATAAAGGGATGAAGTCTTGTGCATGGTTAACCACAAGTATAGGTCCTTACTTGCTAGTCTTGGATACTCACACTTGAATAATTTTCTTGTGTCGTGCCCACCAATTAATTGCTTTGTGATCGGGTTTTCCACAATTATAGCAATAAATCCTTGGTTTCACTACTCTAGGTAGTCTGCTTAAATTTTCCCATTCCTTCTGTTGCATTCTGCATAAGTAGTAGGATTTAAAATATGGTCTTCTCCATGTAGTGTTGGAATATACTGACTAATTTGGTGCATAATCAGGTTTATGTGACCTCTTGTAATATTCATAATGGACTTTTATCTTATTATCTCTGACCGTATACACTTTGTGGTGTTTTGCACTCGTTTGTGTTGCTGTTTTGCCCAAAGGCTCAACCTTTTTTGGTTTAAGCAACATAGACTTTATTGCTCAACTTTCCTTTTATAGTAGAGAATTTTTATAGAGGTCTATGTTACCTCTTTCTTGCTAGCTACATGGACCTTATTTACTCTGAGTATGCAACATCACTCATCCAGCTTTTGTATCCCAGTCCTGATCGATCATATGAGGATTGACCCATGATTAGCATCTTCTGCAAATCCAGGGTCTTTCCATTCCGCGTGTCTACGTGAGCCTATCGCTCAGCGTTTCTTTTTGTGAGTGTTTCCACCACTACAATGAGAAGTTTTACCTTCTCATCTGATTCCTTAAGTAAATTTTGGACCACTATCAAGTCATTTGACTTATTGTCAATTTCTTCATAGGCCAGATTCTAATTTTCTTTGAAAATTAGAAAGAAAATTAGAATCAATTCGATGTTGTTTTTATTTTCCCTTGAAAGGATAATAATAAAGTTATCAGAGGTTTCTTGAAGAGCCTTCTTTAATTCCTCTAGAGTGGCATCATAGTTGGAGAGACTAAATAGCTTTTTCCCCTCACTCCTTGCCATGAGACAGAGGTATGCGTTTGAAATTCTTTATCATCTGAGTCTATCTCATGTCTTCGCAACTTAGGCCTTGCCTTTTTTTTTCTTCGAGATTTCCCTTTTTTGTATTCTTTCTTGATTCTTTATGCAGACGATTCCTATGTTGGTAGTCTACATTGTGCAGCAAAGTGCCCTAACTTTCTGAAGTTGTAGCAGACCACCTTTTATGCTTCTTTAGCCTTGCTCAAGATGTACTTCTTGTTATTTTTCTTTTGGAACAACTTTCTAAATTTTTTTTGTCCATTAGTGCTAGTTCTTCAGAGATTGCTTGTTCACTTGCAGACAAAGTGTCACTACTGTCCTCCTTTGCCATAGATCTCAAGATTTTTTCTTGTTCTTTGTAAGGCCAAAGTCTTCTTCCTAGCCTCATCGATTTGCTTCATTTACTCCACTTCACGATTGTAGGTGTGTAGCATTCCATACAGTTATGTTAGGGATATTTTTGTAAGATCTCTTACCTCCCTTATTGTTGTGGTCTTTGTTCCCCATATTTCTCCAAGAGATCTCATAAATTTCAGGTGATTTCTTTGTTATCAAAAGTCTTCCCTAGATTTTTGAGATTATTGATTAGCACATTAAATCTCTCATAGAAAATGATTACATTTTCATCAGGTCTCATTGACACCCAACCATACTACTGCATAAGAACATCCTTCTTGTTCTTTCTGATATCATTTTTTCCTTCGTTCCTAAATAGTAATTATGTGAACAACTATCTCGAACATATTATAATCAAGGACTTTGAAGATATGATTTCTGGCCCTTCTATTAATCAGCACCAAGTCCCAGTCCGTCTTTGCGCAAAGACACTTTGGTTTACCCACTTCCCTTTGATGCATCGAGTGGATCTGGCATCTTCAGAATGTATGGCCCATCTATGACTATATCATATATTCTTTCATCTATTCAGTCTAGATGTGCCAGCATTCTCAATTTCCAGTGATTGAACTTGTCAAAAAAAATGTGCTGGTGGTTCACCATTATTAGGATATTTGGGTAACTTTGGAGGAGCCATGTTTACATCAGAAAATAAACTGTTAGTAACTTCTTTGTAGGCTTATATCAAAAGAAACGACCTTTCCTTTCCAAAAACTGTTAAGTTTGGAAAGTCAGACTCTGATACCATTGTTATTCCCAGAGGTACAACCTAGAGGAGAGGGGGTGAATAGGTTGTTTTAAAAGTTTTTTCGCAATAAGGTAGTAGAGTGTTTAAGTAGTATGTGCTAGTTGTTCTTACGGACTGCAAGATGTCTACTGTAGATTTATGCTTTCAGAGCTGGTCTCTTCGCACTCTTTAACTTATTTCTAACAGTTCTAATATGAAAACCAATGCAAAGAAAAGTAAGTATATAGGATTTTATACTGGTTCAGACACTAGTGATCAATTGATCGACGAGAGCTTAGTCGAGTCTTCCCTTAGTGACTGTTGTAGTCGACCCAAGAGGTGAGTTCATTATCTTCTTCTTTTTGACTTACAAGAAAACCCCTATACAAGTTCACAACTTGCTAAAGGTTAAAAACCTAGATCCTTGCACAAATCCTTCTTTGTACTCTGTTGTAGCTTCTTGCTCTTCATAGCACACTAGTGAACCTCTTCTTCCTGATTCTTTGTTTCAGCTCACTCAAATGATTGCACAATGATTTTTGATTTTACTTTGATTTCACATCCCCACATCCAGGATCCATAGTCTCGCTTGCTTGTCAGGAGTACGGAAATAATAAAATCCATTATCGCCCGTCAAAATTTCCGACAAACCATATTTGCTCCAATGTTTCGTCGCGGAAATATCCATGCTCTTAAACAGGAGTCGTTTGCCTACAAAGTATCCCACCAGATAGTCCTGCCATTTCGAGACCGATGCAACAACAACTTCGTCTCGAGTTTTAACCACGACAACTCCGTCTTTACACAAAAAATCAAAATCAAATGAAAGTGGTAAAAAAAAACCATAAAACGACATCAATTCACTTTGCAATGGTAGAATCAATCAAAAAAAATTAAATGACCTTAAAACACTTAAAAACACATGAAAAGTGTTAAAAAATCATAAAACAACTTAAAATCTCTTCAAAATATAGGAATTTAGGAAAAGAGTCTTGAAATGAGTTTAAAACACTAAAAAAACTTGATAAGGATAAAAAAAACCATAAAACAACCTTAAATCACTTAAAAACATATGAATCTATCAGAAGAGCCATGAAATATCCTTAACACACTCAAAAACTCTTGAAAGGGTAAAATAACATAAAAGTAACTCAATTTTCTTGAAATCAGTAAAAAAGAAATAAAAAAGTGTGAAACCCAAAATAAAACAAAAAGAACCTTGAAATGACCATAAAACACAAAAAAAAAAAAAACAATAAAGGCTAAAAACACTATACAAAACAACTCAAGGCTCTTCAAAACACTCAAAAACAAATAAAAAGTGTAAAAACATCATAAAACAACCTTGAATCACTAGAAAACACAACAATATATCAAAAAAGCTTTGAAATGACCTTAGAACAATGAAAAAGACTTAAAAGACTAAAAACACCATAAAAATAACTTAAATCTATTAAAAACACTTAAAAACAGATGTTAAAGGCTAAAAAGCATTATAAACAAACACAATAATCTATCGAAAGAGCCTTGAAATATCCTTAAAAGGCCTACAAAACTTAAAAAGTCTAAAAAGAACATTAAGATAACTCAAACCTCTATAAAACACTCTGTAAGGTTGGAGTTTGAACCTAGAGGGGGGGGGGGGGGGGGATGAATAGGTTGTTTAAGACTTTAATGGTTTTTTTATACGGAGTACTAATTTTATGCAGACTGTTGTTCTATGCAAACTACTCAGGTAGTCTGCAGATGACAATTGATAGTTTGCAATAGAGATTTGTAACTCTTTGAGTTTATCCTTTTTTGGATGTGATGATTTATTAGAAAAAATTCTAAATATCAATGTAATGAAAGCAATAAATAGACACATTATAGACACATTATTTATACTGGTTTAGACACTCGATATCAAATGATGATCAAGAGCTTAGTCCAGCCTTCACTTGGTGACCAGTGTAGTCAAGCCAAGAGGTGAGTATCACTATCTCCTTGTTTGAGGTTACAAGAAACTTCCTTTTTACAAGTTGTTTAACTTGTACAAACGACAAAGAACCTAGATGCTTTGCACAGATCCAAACTCTGGGCTCTACTGCAAGAATTGTTTTTCTGCAGAGTAGTGACACTTTCAACTGTATCTTCTCGATTTGGTTTTCTTGAGTAATCCCTAAATTTCTAGATTGCTTTGTACTCTTTGCTTTTCAATCCACGTTCAACAGCTCTACTCAATAAGCCTCACTGGTTCCCTTTTAAAGGCTCAAGGAACGAACCTGTGGTAGACAATGCACTGTTCCTGGAATGACACTTTGCCACTAGTGTTCCCCACCATCTTGTTCCTGATGCTGACAGTCCACTATCCCCAGAATTTATGTCGTTGCTACTTTAACACAAATCCTCTCTTGACTGACTTCAAACTCCGACCCCACCCTGGCAATCACCTCTACTACAATCCAGTCTGCTGCAACTTCTAGTCTGCACCCAGTCTCTGTTACAACCTTAGTTTGCATCCCATACTGCAACCTTTGTCTGCACTCAGATCTAACTCAGTTCATGCCTTGTCATGTTGGCCCTCGTCTACAAGCTCAATCTTTCATCCTGAAGTTTTTGAGTTCTTTTGTTGCTTATTAATGCACTACCTGTTTATCCAAAGTCCTCTGTAGTAGTCTGCATTTGATGGCTTGCCTGATCCTCACACATCTGCAATTGTCTCCCTACTGGCATCTGACTTAGGCTACAACTACCTACTTGACTTCTAGCCTAAACACACTAACTACACTATAACTAATACATCTAAGTTTTGTTACATCAATTTCTATACAAATGGAGGGATTGCACATTCCTATCACACTAAAAACCAAATGAAGCATAACGGTGTTTAATGGAATTTTGTGCCATTCCGGGCACATGCCATGCTATAGCAAGTTAGGGCGTGCGCACGGATGCACGACGCCTGAAGCACGACCATGCCTTGTGCCCAATTTGCCAATCCTTATCTTTTTTAAATCAAATATTTTAGGATTCATCCGCCTACCTGTGAATCAAAGACTTTAGTATGTCCTTTTTGGTGACAAGATACTCGAACTGCTTTTTGTGAATAGTCTCCATGGTAATTTCCATTGCCTATTGAGGAGTGCGAAGTTTTTGTTTGGCTCTATTAGATAGTAGACATGCAATGGAAAGCTAAGTTATCTTGTTGTGTTTTTGCTTATTCTTCTTCTCAACTTCCCAGGGAGTGTAAGCAGTGTAGTGAATGATTTCTTGAATTTCTTCAGCATAGTTACTACGTATCTTGGTTATGAGAAGATTGAGGTTGGCCTCGAATTGTCTTCTGAAGATCTCTTGTTATGTTGTTAGCCTATAGATTTCAGTTAGCATACCATCAGAAGATGGAGTTTTTGGTAGAGGGATTCTGAGTGGACTGTGTTGTTTTACTTATGGCTTTGGTAGTCTTCATGGTTGAGGCTCATATTGAGTAGCTATGTAATCTGGTGCATGTATGTGTGTAGCCTGTTGTTGAAGCTCGTGTTGAAGCCTGTCTAAAGTTATTCCACTAATGTCTGGCTCTTTTGAAGTTTGTCAATCTCTGAGTTCTGTTAGGAGTTGCTCTGCTATGGCTATGCTTGTGGGAAGATTAGCTTCGTTGAATGAATCACGTAGCTTCCTGGCTGTTCTAATAGTCTTTTCTGATGAGGGATCTTTCGTGGCCTCCTTCAATTCCCATGTACACTGCCTGGTAGAGATAGTAATGGGCATATCACTCACAATGGGAGACAAGTTTTGCAAAAATGGGTTCCGTCAACATGAGATTTTGTATCAGAGCTGTCCTTGAAGTTTGAGAGGCCGTGGTTAGAGGAAGGATGGGAAACTATACTGAAGATGTTTGTTTTGCTGTGTTGGGCAACCCTGCTGAGTTTCTTGTTATGTTAGTTCCTCTTAAACCAGAATGATGTCACCCTCTACTGAAGGCTTATTGTATGCTGGAGTTGGTTTAACTTCTTTATCTGCCGAAGTGCCTTATATGAGCCTGAATACTTCACGTAAGATCCACAGGTACAACCTAGTGGGGGTGAATAGATTGTCTTAAAAATTTTCAGTGTAATGCAGTGAAATGATGAATTTCAATACACTGATGTTCTTTACAGACTATTGAGGTGGTCTGTAGTAGAGACTTAAACTTTTAGAGTTTGTCTTTGTTTGCTGTTGAGATTGATTCCAAATAGTTCTAATATCTCAAAATCATGAGAAGCAAATAAAGAACACAGAGTTTATACTGGTTTAAATACTCATTGTCAACTACTAACCGAGAGCTTAGTCTAGTCTTCCCTTAGTGAGTAGTTGAGTCAATCTAAGAGGTGAGTTCACTCTCTTCTTGTTTTTGACTTACAAGACAAACCCTTTACAAACTAGCTAATTTTTCAAAGGCAAAGAACCAAGATCGTTGCATAAATCCTTCACTGGACTCTGTTGCAACTTCTGTTCTACAGTGCAGATTAGTGAACTCACTTCTTCCTGTTCTTTAATTCAACTCACTTGAACAGTTTTGAATTTAGATTGATTTTGTTTTCTTGTACATTCAATCTCTTATTCAACAGCTTCCTCAGCAGCACTGCTCTTTGAGCTCTTTGATCCCCATTAATAGGCTAAGGGAATGAACCCGTGACTTGTGTACTTGACCTGATGGTGACAGCTTGTCACATGTGAACCTTCACTGATATTGAAAGCTAACCTTTTTCAAATCCTCGTACTGTCACTCTGAATCTCAAATCTTTGATGTGATTGACCCTAAGACTTCTCCGCCAATCTTAGCAACCATCTCTGCTACACTTTAGTCTGTTGTAACTCAGTCTGCACATAGTCACTGTTGTAACCTATTCTAAATCCAGATCTGATGCAATCCATGCATTGCTGTGTGTTGGCCTTTGTCTACAAGATCAATCAAGATCTTAAAGCATTTATAGGTCTTTTATTGCCCATCTGCTTAGCCAAAATCCTCTGTAATAATCTGCATCTGGTGGCCTACACAATGCTATTCTTCTGTGGTCGTCTACTCTCCAGCATCTGACCTAAACTATAGATGCCTACCTAATTTTCAACCTAAGCACACCAATAACTCATTGCTACTACTTTTAAGTTTTGTTCATCAATTTCTATACAGAGAGAGGGCTAGCACATTCCTATCAATCTCCACCTAAATTGATGCTAACAAAAGTTCTAAGTAAAATGATAAGCTTATTCTCTAATTATATTGTTTGATAAAAAAAAAAACAACAACATAATTTCATAGACTAATATGCAACAAAGGGTGTATATCTTACCTGTGATGCTCAATGTCTTTGTTGCGCTTATGAGGTTGATCCTCAGATGTTCTGTGATGTGTTCTCTCCTTGGGGCTGCTCCCTTGGAGATTTATGCCCTGATGGCCTGTCTTGTAGGGTTCCCCCTGAGTTCTGTGTCTTGATGAACTCTCCCTTTGAGGTTTTTTCCGCTTGACTGCCCTTTCTCCTTCTCTGTTATTGCTGATTTTCTTTTTGAGCTTTTGTTGTAGTTTTCTCAGTTGCCTTTTCCCTCGCTATAACTTTCTCTACTGCGTTCTCCCCAGAAGGCCTTGTTGCCTCTTCCGCTTTCTCTGTTGCCTTCTTCCTCTTTTTGTTAGCATTGATTGCAGCTATTAGGGCTTCGATTGCAGTTCTAAGGGCTTTTAGTTCAGAAATGGTTGTATGCTGAGCAACTATGGCTTTTGCAGTTTCAAGTTGACGCTTGTTTTCCAGCAAGCCAGGCCTTGTGTAGTTGTTGTGAATATGCTGCTTGAGCTTCTGTTGGGTGGTCTTCAAAGATTCTTGTAGTTTATGAAGGTCAGTTGAGTATTGTCCCCTTAATTTGTTTAGATTTAAGAAGCTAAGCTTGTACTGTTGAAGATTTAGGGCACTGCCCTCTATATTTGATCTATTAGACCTTCACCCATTTTGGAGAGGAATACATGGAAGTCTTCAAAAATCCTTTCCTTGGAACTGTTATCAGCTTCCAGCTCATCTATAACTGATTCCAGTCTACTAAGAAGTTCTTTGAATGCATCCTTTGTCCACTGATGCATGCTGTAGATTTCCTAATCCAGTTGCCTGAGTTTATATTCTACTATACTTTCTGATGGAGATGATTGTTTATGTATATAAGTTTCCGTTCTGACCACTATTCTTGTAGTAGAGGATGACCTTTCATGAATTGGTTTCATTCTGACGTCTGCAAGGGCCTGTCTCAGGCTCCTAGTTATAGTGTAGGGTGTCATCTGAATGTCAGATGCACCATTGTAGAGTAAGTCTTGAGGAAAACCTACTTATGGTGGATCTGCCCTTGTCTGCACCATTCCAATTTAGAAGGGGGAGGGGTGAAAACTCTAAGTTCAGTCGGATACATCTTGATCTTGTATGTTTTCCTGGAGAGAGGAAGTGTTGCTCATCAAGTGTTTGTTGCTTTCCTTAATGGTGACACCTTTGAAAGTGCTTTCTGCAACAGTCTGCTCCTCTCTTGGCATTGAGGTTGTTTCTTTTGATTCATCTTCCACTATGACCACATCCTCTACCTGTGCGGGAGTGAGATCAAGTGTTGTAACTTGAGTGAACTCTGCTTGCTCAGTGATCTGTTGATAGTCTGTAGTAGTTCATTCTATGGTAGCCTTTGCTACATACCTGATTCGTGATGATATTGGGAAGCCCTTCCTGCTATTGGTTCTACTTTTCTGACTACCTCTATTGACACCTCGTTGTTCTCTGATTTTTCTGCTTCTGTTCCTCCTGTACTGTTGATTTCGATGGTGTAGGATTTGCTACTCAAGTACTGCAGGTGACTCTTCTGTAGCAGATGGTTCTGTTGTTGATTCCTCCTTAATCCCTTCTTCAGGCGACCTCATCAATGATGTCATCATCATCATGGTCTTATAGCTGTGGGAATTTATCATCACATAATCATCATCTCCTGATGATGGTGCTCTACCGACTATTGGCCTTGAGGGATAATCATAAATCTGCAAGGTGGCTGCACTGACATTCTTGTCAATCAGCCTTTTTAGTTTAGCTTTTACCTTAGGAGTATGCACAAATTCAACGGTTGCAGTTGTTCTTGTCTGTGTCTCCTGGTCTTGAGGGTTGAGTCCTTGATTTCCAGAGCTCCACTGAACAATATGTAGTGTTCAGTGGGCCTCTTTTCTTGTTGGCCTCCATTCTTTGAATTTTAATCAGTTGATCAATTTCTACCTTTATCATGTCATCAATTATTCCAATTTTTGTCCTTGAGTCGTGTGCATTTATCCTATACCTTGTGGTTCTTCCTGATGGAATAAGCCTTGGCCTTACATCCTTGGACTTCCTCTTGATTGGAAGTTTGTCTCCTTGATGAACTTTTACATCATTGTTTCCTTCTGAGGCTTCTCCAGCATTTCATCAGTCTTTGCTCTATGTTCTAGAATCTTTTCTTGTATTGCTTGAACAGCCTCCAGTGCTTTTATGATCTCTTCCTTTTTTGGAGATTATGTGGTTGTGATGGTTATTGTGGCCCATGCTTTTGATGTAGTTGAGGGCTGGTCAGCTTCAACCATAGCTAATTCCATTCCATCATTAGGGACATGAATGATTGCTGTTGTGAATATCTCAGTTACAGTAGTCCTTATGATCAATGAACTTGCAGTAGAGGTGCTTTGTGGTTGCTCAGTCTGTATCTTTCTAAGCTTGGCTTCAATCTCATTTCTTATGTAGTGTTGTGCACCTACCTCTTGCCCGAGCTGTGCTTGTGGTCTTTCTCTGACTTCTTGATAGCTTTTCTGAGCTTCCAGAATGAGGTTTTGAAGGTTTTCATCAGCACCAGCTTACAGATACTTCAATGGTATCTTTGCGTCATGAAGTGATGTAATCTTTGGCTCCTTTGGTGGTAAGATCTTTGACGATGATGCCTTAATTATTGCTATAATTATTAGTTTTTGAGAACTGGTCTCAGTCTGCTCTTCTAGTTGTGTAGACTGTGCTTCTGCCTCTATTTTCTATGTTGTGCAGCAGGGAGCTCGGATACTGTTTCCTCTTATGAGGCATGCTGGACAAGTTTTCTCCTGACAACTCTTGCCTACTTTCGTTTAGTTTCTAGTGTCTTTTTGATCAGCTTTTCTTTAGCCTTTTCAGGCTCCTTCTTTGTAGTCTGGTATGTAGCTTTTTCCTTAGTCTGGACCGCTATAGGTTTCTTTGAGAAGCCAATTGCCTGCTTCCTATTTTTTCAAACATCAATATGCTTGGCCACAGTCTATGGCTTTCGTCCCTTGTCAGATTGCTTGAGTTTTTCTTTCAGAATGATGCTTATGACTCTTCCAAATAAAGGCTATTTGGCCTCTATTGCCTTTTCCAGTTGATACATAAGCAGCTTGGCCCAATTGAACTTGTGTTTGATGAGGATTGCACATATCATTTCTTGTTGGTCAGAAGTGATATGATCCTTGGAGAATTCCCTGAACATAATCACCTTCTTTCCAATGTCTGCAAACAGCTTGTGTTCCTTGGATAGATATTTCTTCATGGATCGTATCTCTTCCTTCTGTCTTTCTTCACTAAGCATTGCGTGCCTCCCACCATTCACCACAGAAGGTGGGTTGTCTCTGGGTCTGATAGGATTGTGCAATCCCTCCACTTGTATAGAAATTGATGAATAAAAATTAGGAGTATTAGCCATGATGTTGTTAGTGTGCTTAGGCTAGAAATTAGGTAGGTAGATGCAGTCTAGGTCAGATGCTAGAGAGCAGACGGCTACAGATGGAGAGCATTATGTGGGCCACCAGATGTAGACTACTATAGCTAATATCGGCTAAGCAACACAGACATACGTGGGCAACAAAAGACCTCCAAATGTTGTAGGATCAATGATTGAACTTGCAGACGAGGACCAACCCAGCAATGCATGGATTGCATCAGATCTGGGTGCAGTCGAGGTTGTAGTAGGGATTGGGTGCAGACGAGATCCAAACAGTACTAAGTGTAGACTAAGGCACAATAGAGATGGTTGCTGAGGTTGGGTCAGAGGTCTGAGGTTCAGTCAAATTGAAGATTTGAGATTTAGAGTGTGACAATACGAAGATCTGGAAAAGGTGAGTTATCAACATCAGTTGATGTTCACATGGGACTAGCAGTCACATTAGATACTATACACAAGTCACGGGTTCATTCCCTTAACCTATAAAAAAGGATCGATGAAGCTAAGTGAGTACAACTGTTGAATGTGAGATTAAGTGCAAGCTTGCAAAACAATCCAAGATTCAAAGCTACTTAAGTGAGCTACACTAAGATAGAAAGAGGAAAAGAGTTCACTAGTCTGCATTGAAGAATAAAAGTTACAACATATTCCAATGAAGTATTTGTGCAAAGATATATGTTCTTAACCTTTTAACAAGTTAGCTACCTTGTAAAAGGGGTTGTCTTGTAAGCCATAAACAAGAAAATAGTGAATTGGAATGACAAAACTGGTCATCAAAGGAAGACTCGACTAAGCTCTCGATTATCAGTTGATAACGAGTGTTTGAACAAGTATAAATCTTGTGATCTTTACTTGCTTTCATTGCTGGGTGTTTTTAAAACTGTTTAAAATTAATTAGTACAGTAAAATAGAGACAAACTTATACAGTTTAAGTCACTATTACAGATTACCTATTCAACCTATTCACCCCCTCTAAGTTAAACATGTGAATCTAATAGGGTCCTTCATTTGAAACTCCAAACAATTGTTCGAATTCTTTTGGATTGATGCTTATCTTCACATTCTTGTTGGATTTGTATATGATGCCTTGAAAATCCACAACAACCTTGGACTTCTGATATGAATGTACAATCCCTCCAATTGTATACAAATTGATATAATCAAAACTGAGATGTATTAGTCATAATGTAGTTAGTATGTTTAGGCTAAAAGTCAAGTAGGTAGTAGCAGTCTAAGTTGTATACTAAAGAGCAGACGGGTGCAGATGATGGAGATCAGATGAGTCACAAGATGCAGACTACAACAAAGGATTTTGCTAAACGCCTATGGCATTGATGAGCAACAAAAGAACATCAAAGGCATAAGGATCTTGGATTGAGCTTGCAGACGAGGACCAACACAGAATGCATTAACCTGTAGTAGATCTGTGTGCAGACGAGGTTGCAGCAGGGACTGATGCAGACGAGGTCTCACAGTACAGAATGAAAACTAAGATGCAGTAGACTTGGTGCAGCAGAGATCATTGCTGGTGATGGGGTCAAAGGTCTGGAGTCA
The DNA here is from genome assembly GCA_001925005.1 of Drosera capensis. Lineage (NCBI taxonomy): Eukaryota > Viridiplantae > Streptophyta > Magnoliopsida > Caryophyllales > Droseraceae > Drosera > Drosera capensis. The sequence goes on from LIEC01012066.1 coordinate 110,700, forward strand.
TCCAAACGAAGATTTGAGTTAAAGCAGCAATGACATAATTTCTGGAATTAGTGAACTGCCAGCATCAGAAATAAGATGGTGGGGACACGAGTGACAAAGTGTCATGTCAGAAACATTACCTTGTTGTTAGGTTCATTTCCTGAGCCCATAAAAGGAAACCGGTGAAGCTCATTGAAGTAAGGTTGTTGAACAAGGATTGATAGGCAAGAGTGGAAAACAATCAACATTCAAAGATTACTCAAGAAAGCTGAATCTTGAAATACACAGTGAAGAGAGTTCACTAGTCTGCAGAAGAACACCATTTGGAGAAGAGTTCAGATTACTGAATTTGTACAAAGATCGTGGGTCTTCATCTTTTGTACAAGTTGTTTAGCTTGTAAAAAAAAAAGTTGTCTTGTAAGCTACAAACAAAAAGATAGTGATACTCACCATTTTGCTTGACTACACTGGTCACCAAGGGAAGACTGGACTAAGCTCTTGTTTATCAATTGCTAACAAGTGTCTGAACCAGTATAAATACTGTGTCTCTTATTTGCTTTCATTGTTTAATATTTAGAAATCAATTTTCATAACTAAGTAGGGACAAATTCCAAGAATTGAAGTCTCTACAACAGACCTTGAAGCGTTAGCTGCAGTCCACCCAAGTGGTCTGCATAGAACCGTGGTCTGTAAAAATATAATCCACTGTATAAAACCGTTAAATCTCTAATTAATCTATTCACCCCCTTTAGGTTATATCTTGGACCTTATAATTGGTATCAGACCCTGACTTTCCAAACTTAACAGTTTGTGGAAAGAAAAGGTCATTATCTCATTTGCAAAAAAAGTTACTAACACTTTGTTTTTGTGAAGAACAATGGCACCACCAAAGTTTCCCAAGTGTCCTAACAGTGAAGAAACTCCATCATGCTCATTCGACAAGTTTAACCATTGGAAGCTAAGGATGCTTGCACATCTAATTCAATAGACGAAAGAATACATGATATCATCTTTTATTGACCTATATTCCAACGATTCCAGATCCAATGAAAGTAATACACAGCCGAAGTCTCTTTGGTCTAGACAAGACTGGGATCTGGTGTTAGTTGATAGAAAAGCTATAAATCAAATATTCAAATCTCTTGATGACAACATGTTTGAAATAATGGTTCATACAACCACTGCAAAAGAGGCATGGGAAGCTCTACTGCTAAGGAATGAAGGAACCAACGAAATAAGGGAGAACAAGAAGGATGTCCTAATACAACAATATGAATTGGTCTCAATGACATCTGATGAGAATCTGACTATCTTCTATGAAAAGTTCAATATTCTCATCAACAATCTCAAAAGTTTGGGAAAGACTTTCGAAAACAAGGAAATCAACCTGAATTTTATGAGATCTCTTGGTGAAATCTAAAGCACAAAGACCACAGCCATAAGGGAATCTAAAGATCTAACGAAGATGTCCTTAGCTCAACTGTATGGTGTATTGCATACATACAATCTTGAAGTTGAGCAAAAGAGGCAAAGTGATGATGCCAGAAAGAAGACCTTGGCTTTCAAAGCTCAAAAGAGAATTCTAAAATCCATGACAGAAGAGGAGAACAGTGATACCTTGTCTGCAAGTAAACAAGGTCTGTCTGAAGAACTAGCATTGATGGAAAAGAAGTTCAAGAAGTTAGTCAAGAAGAGGAACTTCAAAAAGAACTTCCCCTAAAAAATGAACGAAGAAAAAAAGGAAGTCCGCTATAACTGTGGCAGACCATGACACTTTGCTACACAATGCAGATGACCAACATAAGACTCGTCTGCACCAAAATTCAAGAAGGACCACAACAAAGGTGCCTCTCGAAGTAGAGAAAGAGGGAAAGCCTATGCTGCAAAGAAATGGAGTGGCACAGACTCTGATGATGAAGATACTATATCAAACGCTCAGCTATGTCTCATGGCCAAAGTGGATGAACAACAACAGATATTTGATCTTTCCGATTCAGATGCCACTATAGAGGAATTGAAGGAAGCACTTCAAGAAACCTCTGAGAACTTTGTTTCCCTTTTAAAGGAAAATAAAAAACATCTTAAGCAGATTGCAAGTCTAAAAGAGAAGTGCAATTTAACAAATAAAGAGACTAATAATAGTCTAATTTATGCTCAAGATGAACTGAAAGAAGCTAATGAAAAGGTGAAACTTTTCAATGTAGTAGTGGAAACACTTACCTTGAGAAAACACTCAGCTTCAAAAGCAAGTAGATGCTTGTAATGGTAAGACCTTATGTTTACGAAATTTGCTCGACACAAGTCAATTCTCGCATGATAAAACAGGATTAGGATATAATGACTGGTTGCACAATGATGCAACAAAAAGTTCATTACCAAAGAAGAAAAGCAAGCTATTGTAAAAGCTGTGCAAAAGAGGAACACCTCAATTGCATCAGATGTGCAAAAGAGGAATACCTCTACTGCAGTTGGTGTGCACAAGAGTAAAAACTCTGCTACATAGATTCTACAAAAGAACAGTCTACAGAAAAGATCTCTACTACAAAGTAAGATATCTAATGCTCAAACCCAGAAGGGCTGGATTAGAACACCGACACTAATTAATGAAAAATTATAAGATGCAGAAGGCCAAGAATCTCAAAAATAGATTTTATGAAAGGCCTTATGAAGCTTGGCCAAATAAAAAATGAAAAAGGGCTAGAATTAATCACAATTAAAAGTGATCATAGTACTGAATTTGATCAAACAGGAGTAGATTCTACTGCAATGATCATGGAATTAAAAATAACTTCTCAGCAAGAACACCTCAACAAAATGGCATGGCTGAGAGGAAAAATAGAACACTCATAGAGGTAATTAGGACAATGTTTTCTGATGCAAACTTATCTCAAAGTTTCTAGGTGTAAGGAGTAAATACAGCTTGCAATACTAAGAATAAATGCATAATTCACAAGCTTTATAAAAATACCTCCTACGAATTGTGGAAAGAAAAGACACCAAATGTCAAATATTTTCATGCTTTTGGATGCATATGTTATATACACAATAATGATAAAAGCTACTTACAGAAATATTATCCTAATACAGATGAGGGAACTTTCTTAGGGTATTCTACAAATAGCAAAGCCTTTAGAGTATACAATAAAAGAACAGAAACAGTTGAGGAGTCAGTTCATGTATCATTTGATGAATCAGAAACATTCATAAGAAATACAAATGTATTTGATGAGGAATGTGCATGTAATGAACATGCTGTAGAAGAGGTCATTAATGTTATAGACAAGGAAGAGTCATCTGCACACAATGACACTATAGCAGAGACTGAAGAACAAATTCAACAACAATTAGAAACTAATGAACAAGATAAAAGAGGATAGATTAAGAAATATATGCAGGATGACATAATAGGAAATAAAAATGCACCTATGCAGACTAGAAGGGTAGCAAATACCTAATGCCTATCTGCTTGCTTTATATCTGAAATAGAACAAAATATAATAAGTGAACCTCTCAATAATCCAAACTGGGTAGATGCTATACAAGAAGAACTAAATGAGCTCCAAAGAAATGAGGTATGGTTTCTCACACCAAGACCCAAAAACTATCGAGTTGTAGACTGCAAATGGGTATTTAGAAACAAATTTGATGAAAATGGAATAGTCATCAGAAACAAAGCTAGATTAGTTGCTAAGGGATACTCATAACAATAAGGAATTGATTTTGATAAAACCTTTGCCCCTGTAGCAAGATTAGAAGCCATAAAAATATTCCTTGCCTATGTTGCATATCAAGGTTTTAAAGTCTATCAAATGGATGTAAAAAGTGCATTTCTAAATGGAAAGCTACAAGAGGAAGTTTATGTTGAACAACCTCATGACTTTGAAAACTCTGAATATCCAAGATATGTATATAGGTTAGACAAAACATTATATGGATTGAAACAAGAATCAAGGGCATGATATGAAACTCTCTCAATATTTCTATGTGAAAACAAATTTGAAAGCGGTAAAGTAGATACCACTTTTTTTCTTAAGAAACATAAGGAACGTATATTGTTAGTGCAAATCTATGTTGATGATATTATATTTGGTTGTACTATTAATAAGCTTTGTGAACGTTTTGCAGAACTAAAATATTTCTTAAGACTCCAAGTACAACAATTAGAGAGTAAAATCTTTATAAATCAATCTAAGTACTTAAAAAACACAATTAAAAAGTATGGCTTAGAAAGTGCTAGTCATATGAAAACGCCCATGAGCACATCAATAAAGATAGGTAAAGATGAACATGAAAAGAAAATAAATCAAACCATGTATAGAGGAGTAATAGGGTCATTGTTATACCTTACTGCAAGTAGACCAGATATTCAATATGCAGTCTGTGTCTGTGCAACGTATCAATCTGATCCCAAGGAATCCCACTACACTGCAATAAAGAGAATCTTGAGATATCTCAAAGGAACTTCAAACCTTGGTGTATGGTATCCTAGGGAATCAGATTTTACACTCAAAGGTTTTCATATGCAGACTTTGGAGGTTGTAGGGTTGACAGGAAAAGCACAAGTAGAGCATGTTAATTTATTGGTGCAAGATTAATTTCCTGGTTCAGCAAGAAGCAGACTAAAGTGTCAACCTCTTTTATAGAAGTAGAGTACATAACTGCAGGTAGCTATGCTGCATAAATATTATGGATAAGATTTCAACTTGCAAACTATGGTATGATATTCTCTGAAACCTCTATATTTTGTGACAACACGTCTGTAATGGCAATTTCAGAATCCAATTTTTCATTCAAAAACCAAACATATTGATGTCAGATATCACTTTATCCGAGATCATGTGTAGAAAGGTCATATTAAATTGGAATATATTCCAAAAAAAAGAAATTGGAGATATTTTTACAAAACTTCTCGATGAAAGTAAGTTTACTCAATTTAGAGGAGAATTGGGTATACTTGATTTAAAATAGTGAAATTGGCTAAAATGCTTTACAGCTCTACTCCATATGTAGAATGCAGATTGATATTATTTTATGCAGACTAACATTATTGCTCTACTTTTTACTACACACGTGGAAGCATACTAGAAGCAATATTGCTTTACTGCACTTATTTTTGGAAAGAATATTAACTTTACAAAATGGTTTCCTTAAATCACACAACGGTCTGCTATACCTTATATGAAGTCGTCTACGTCCTTTATCTCAATTGTAGTATGGATTAGTGATGCATCCTAGTCTTCTGTGGATGTAATTGTTGTTAGATCTTCAACTGTGGGTCGTTCCTCTGTTTGTTCCTCAACTTCAGGGAGTTCTTCAGTGGTTTGTTCTTTAGCTTCGACATCAGGAATTTCTTCTGTAGTTTGTTCAGCTGCTTGATCTTTAACTCCTTCTTCATATATAGCCTCTGCTGCAGGTTCCTCTACTGAAGACTCAATTTGTTGATGTTCTGCAGTTTCTTTCACTACATGTACTTCTCTGGTTTCTTCAACAATTGGTGCTTCTTTATGTCCTTTATCCGCTTCTTCTTCTTTTGTAGAAGACTTTGTTGTAGATGGTTCATCTACATGTTCTTCTGCTGCAGGTTCATCAGTCTTGGATTCTACTGTAGGAGATTCTGCTGTAGTGGTTTAGACTTCTTCTTTAGCAACTTGATTGATGATGTCATCATCATCCTGAGTATCAGGATGCTACTGATCACCACCATCATTGCCATAATCACCATCATCACCTAATGGTTGATGTTCTCCTACTTCAGGTCTTGCAAGATAATCATATATCACATGAGTAGCCAATTGAACATATTTAGCTAAGATGCATTTTAGCGCGACTTCCACTTCAGGAGTATGCACGAACTCAATGCATTTGAGTTGTGCCTGCTTGTGTCTTCTTGTCTTCAAGGTAGAATCCTTTAGTTCAAGAGTTCCACTGAATAGAATATATGGTTCCTTTGGTCTTATTGATCTGGTTGCTTCCTTCTTCTACAGTTCAATTAATTTATGGACTTCTTTTGGTGCTATTCCATCAATCTCTCCAATAATTGTTTATGACTTATCTCGATTGATTGACCATAGAGTTCTTGGTCCTTGGGGGATCAGTTTTGGCCTTGCAGACCTTGTAGGTCTCTTGATGGGAAGTTTGTGTTACTTCCCTTCGCTTTTTCTTCCAGTGGCGATGTGCCTAGCAATTGATAGGTTGAGACAGTATGCTGTTTGATAGGAATGTACAATCCCTCCATTTGTATAGAAATTGATATAACAAAACTTAGATTATTAGTTATAATGTAGTTAGTATCTTTAGGCTAGAAGTCAAGTAGGTAGTTGTAGTCTAGGTTAGATATCAGTGAGGAGACGATTGTAGATATATAGGCATCGTGAAGACCACTAGATGTAGACTTCTACAGAGGATTCTAGATGAACAACTATTGCATTGATAAGCAACAAAAGAACACGAAGGCTTCAGAATGAAGGGCTGAGCTTGCAGACGAGGACCAACATGGCAAGGCATGAACTAAGTCAGATCTGAGTGTAGAAATGGGTTGCAATAGAGACTGGGTGCAGACTAGGGTTGCAGCATGGGATGTAGACTAGGGTTGTAACAGAGGCTGGGTACAGACTAGAAGTTGGAGCAAACTGGATTGAAGTAGAGATGATTACAGGATGGGGTTAGAGGTTTGAAGTCAGTAAAGTTAATATTTGAGTTAAAGTAGCAACGACACAAATTCTGGGGATACTAGACTGCTAGCATCAGAAACGAGATGGTGGGGAACACTAGTGGCAAAGTGTCATTCCAGGAACAGTGCGCTGTCTGCTTAGCTTCGTTCCTTGAGCCTTCAAAAGGGAGCCGAAGGCTTATTGAGTAGTGCTGTTGAACAAGGATTGAAAGGCAAAGAGTGCAAAGCAATCTAAACATTCAGAGATTACTCAAGAAAGCCAAATCGAGAAGATACAGTTGAAAGTGTCACTAGTCTGCTGAAGAACAAGTCTTGCAGTACAGTCCAAAGTTTGGATTTGTGCAAAGCATGTATGTTGTTTATCTTTTGTACAAGTTAGATAACTTGTAAAAAAGAAGTTTCTTGTAAGCTCAAACAAGGAGATACTCACCTCTTAGCTTGACTACACCGGTCACCAAGGGAAGACTGGACTAAGCTCTCGATTATTATTTGATATCTAGTGCCTGAACCAGTATAAATACTGTGTCTATTTATTGCTTTTACTGCATTGATATTTAGAACTGCTTCTAACAAATCATTACAACCAAATAGGGAAAAACTCAACGAGTTATAAATCTCTACTACAAACTACATGAGTAGTCTGCACAGAATAAGTGTTCCTCATATAAAGATAAATAAAGTCTTATACAACCTATTCACCCCTCTCTAGGTTGAAACTCGAACCTTACTATTTAACTCTTTCTTCTACATCTTTAACCGTCTGCAGAACTACTTCAATGACCTTTTACAATTATGGATTGATCTATTCCAATGCTAGAGATTGGAACGATTGTTGTTGTGGTTACCTCTTCTGCAGTTGCCTAATTGTGAGTGACCTTGCAGCAGAGGTGGGCTGAGGTAGTCCTGTTCGCTACAGTTCATTGAGATCTGCTTCTATTTGCCTTATCTCATCATGTGAGTATCCTTGTGCAATGAGCTCTTGCCTCAGTTGAGCTCGTGGTCCTTCCTTAACCTCTTGGTTGCTCTTTCGAGCTTCTAGGACAACATTTTGAAGGTTCTCGTCTACTCTGACCTTCAAAAATTCTAATGCCAGATTGGCATCATGAAGTGCAGATAATTCAGGTGCCTTGGGTAGTAGAGTCTTTGAAGATGAGGGTTCAACAATTTGCCTAGTCTTTACTAAGGTGGATTATGCATCTAATTCCATGTTAGTTGACTCTACAACTGGAAGATATGAGATTGTTTCCTCGTCTGAGGTCTGCATAATGAGTTTCCTCTTTGTTTCCCTGAGCTTCTTCAACTTGGTTGGTTGAGCCTTTCTGGCTTGTTGTCTTCTTATCCTTGGTACTGTTATAGTGGTCTCCAAAGTTTCCTTTGGTGGGTAGTCTACAGATCTATAGATGGTTATGAGTGTTCTGCAGGTTTTATGATAGTGTGCACAGGTGCAGTCTTCTTTATAAGAAAATAGGCTGATTGCCTATTTTCTTTAGATCTATCTGTTTGGCCACCTTCCATGGCTTTCCTTCTTTATCAAAAAGCTTCAATTTTTGTTTGAGAAAGATGCTAATTATCCTTCCAAACAGTGGTTGCTTTGATTGTATAGCTTTTGCAAGATGATGCATAAGCAATTTTGTCCAATTGACTTCATATTTCGTGAGGACTGCACATATGATTTCTCACTGATCAGTGGTAATCTGATCTTTATTGAATTCTCGTGAGAGAATGACCTTCTTGACAATATCTGCAAGCATCTTGTGCTGTATGGATAAGAACTTCTTCAAGGTCCTTATCCCTTCATTTCACTTCTCTTCTGCTAGAATGACGTGTCTTCCTATTGTTACGATTACAGGTGAAATGATCCTTTACCCTTTATTTGGTAAGTTGAAAAACTGAGCAAAATCATCTTCCTTGATGTAGATTGCAACTTTCGTTACACTAGAGGTATAAGAAATCAACTGTAGATTGTTTGTGACTTTCGCCTTATCGATCAGCAATTTCCTTCACCTCATCTGATTCGTCTCGCAAAGTATTGAAATCGAACACCACACCAGTTTGGAGTTCGACCCTTCTTGATGGGCTTGATTGCTCATTAGATTTAATGCTTTTCTTTGAGACGTTCGAAGGAGTGTTGGCCATTTTCCAAGAGTGTTTGTTGAAAATCTTGAGTTTCAAAAATGAATTTGAGAGAATTAATTGTTAGGGTTTTTTTAGTTAATATGAGTGTAAAGTCTTTTTCCTTTAGAAAATTTTCTCCTTTTATAATCTTAAGAAATATTACTGTTGCTAGAAGTTTCTAGCCGTTACACAGTATGAGCCAATTATTTTGATCGTTGCGTGATTTAAGAAAATATGTTTTGTAAAGTTAAAATTCTTTCCAAATATAGACGCAGTAAAGAAATATTGGTTCTAGTCTGCTTCCATATGTGCAGGAAGCAGTAGAGCAATAATGCTAGTCTATATAAAATACTGTCAGTCTGCATTCTACATATGCAGTAGAGCAGTAATGCATTTTGGCCAATTTCACTGTTCCAAATCAAGTATACCCAATTCTCCTCGAAATTGAATAAACTTACTCTTTTCGAGAGGTATTCTAAAAATGTCTACAATTTATTTTTTTGTTGGAATATATTCTAGTTTAATGTGACCTTTTTGCACATGACTTTTGATAAAATGATATCTGACATCAATACGCTTGGTTCTTGAATAACAAACTGGATTTTCTGAAATAGCCATTGCAGACGTGTTGTCACAAAATACAGAGGTTTCAGAGAATATGATACCATATTCTGCAAGCTGTGATCTCATCCATGGTATTTGTGTAGCATAGCTTCCTGCAGCTATGTACTCTACTTCTGCAGTAGATGGTGACACAGTAGTCTGCTTGTTGTTGAACCAGGAGATCAATCTTGCATCAATAAATTAACATGATCCACTTGTGCTTTTCTTGTCAATTCTATAACCTGCAAAGTCTACAGCTGAAAAACCTATTAGTGTAAAATCTGATTCCCTAGGGTACCATACACCATGGTTTGGAGTTCCTTTAAGATATCTTATGATTCTCTTTATTGCAGTGTAGTAGGATTCTTTGGGTTCAAATTGATACCTTGCACAGACACATACTACACATTGAATGTCTGGTCTGCTTGCTGTAAGGTATAATAATGACCCTAGTACTCCTCTATACATGGTTTGATTTATCATCTGTCTATGCTTATCTTTATCTATTTTAATTGATGTGCTCATGTGAGTTTTCATATGATTAGCACTTTTCAAGCCATACTTTTTAATTGTGTTCTTTAAGTACTAAGATTGATTTATAAAGATTCGACTTTCTAATTGTTATACTTGAAGTCTTAGGAAATATTTGAGTTCCCCCATTAAACTCATTTGAAATTTGGATTTCATTAGTTCTGAAAAATGTTCAAAAAATTTATTATTAGTGTAACCAAATATAATATCATCAACATAGATTTGCACTAACAATATATGTTCCTTATACTTCTTGAGGAACAGAGTGGTATGTACTTTACCTCTTTCAAATTTATTTTCACATAGAAATGTTGACAGGGTTTCATACTATGCTCTCGGTGCTTGTTTTAATCCATATATTGTCTTGTCTAACCTATATACGTATTTTGGATATTCAGAGTCTTCAAAGTCAGGAGGTTGTTCAACATAAACTTCCTCTTGCAGCTTTTCATTTAGAAATGTACTTTTTATATCTATTTGATAGACTTTAAATCCTTGATATGCAACATAGACAAGGAATATTCTTATGTCTTCTAATCTTGCTACAAGGGCAAAGGTTTCATCAAAATCAATTCCTTCTTCTCGTGAGTATCTCTTAGCAATTAGCCTACCTTTGTTTCTGATGACTATTCCATTTTCATCAGATTTGTTTCTAAATACCCATTTGCAGCCTACAATTGGATAGTTTTTGGGTCTTGGTGTTAGATATCATACCTCATTTCTTTGGAACTCATTTAGTTCTTCTTGCATAGCATCTACCCAGTTTGTATCATTTAAGACTTCACTTATTATCTTAGATTCTATTTCTAATATAAAACAAGCAGACAGACATTCTTCATTTGTTGCCCTTCTAGTCTACACAGGTGTATTCTTATTTCCAATGATACATCTTCTTTTATCTTGTTCATTAGTTTCCAGTTGTTGTTGAGTTTGTTCTTTTGTTTTTGTTGCATTGTCATTGTGCATACGACTCTTGCTTGTCTGTAATTTCAATGACCTCTTCTGTAGCCTGATCATTACATGTACATTCCTCATCAAATACATTAGCATCTCTTATGAATATTTCTGATTCATCAAATGATACGTGAACTGACTCCTCAACGGTTTGTGCAGCTTTTATTGTTTTTTATGTAACATATACATCCAAAAGTATTTGACACTTGATGTCTTTCCTTTCCACAATTCATAGGGAGTCTTTTTATATAGTTTGTGAATTGTGCATCTATTTTGTGTATAACAAGCTATATTAACTACTTATGCCCAAACGTTTTTAGATAAATTTGCATAAGCAAGCATTGTCCTAATTGCTTCTATGAGTATTCTATTTTTCCTTTCAGCAACCCTATTTTGTTGAGGTGTTTTGAGTGCTGAGAAGTTATGCTTGATTCCATAATCATTGCAGTAGTCATCTACTCCTGTTTGATCAAATTCTGTATCATGATCACTTTTTATTGTGATTACTTCTAAGACTTTTTAATTCTGAATTTGTCTCAGAAATCTAGTTAGCAGATTATAAGTTTCACTCTTTTTATGTAGAAATATTACCAATGTGTATCTAGAGTAATCATCTACTATAACTAGAGTGTACTTCTTCATGTTTAAGCTTTCTATCTCAACTGGACCAAAGAGATCCATATGTAGTAATTCCATAATCCTAGTTGATTCTGATGAGTTTAGAGGTTTAAAGCTAGCCCTAGTCTGCTTTCCTTCTTGGCATGATTTGCAAAGTTTATCCTTTTTAAACTTTACTTATGGAAGTCCTCTTACTAGTTTTCTGAAGACAATCAAGCTATAGTTTTGAAATTAAGATGAGCTAATCTTTTGTGCCATAGCCAGTTTGTGTCTTCGGCTTCTTTAGAATAGAAACATGTTATTTGTTCTGACTGTGATGAATCAAAGTTTACTTCATAAATGTTTTCTTTCCTTACTCTTAGTAATTTGACTTCTTGTGTGATTTTATCCTTTACTTGACATGTATCACACGTGAATGGCACATCAGAATTTTTATCACACAATTGACTAAAGGATAGCAAGTTATGTTCTAAGCTTTTAACATAAGCAACATCTCTAAAGATTAAGGAATCTATACCAAGGGTTTCATAACCATTAGTTGTACCAGCCTTTTCTCCTCCAAATATGACAAGAGATCCTTGTTCCTTTCTGTAATCTTTAATAATGGATTTGTTCCCTATCATGTGTCAAGAACATCCACTGTCCAGATACCATATGCAATTTTGCTTTTGCTGCATTGAAAACATAGCGAGCTTGTACATGGTACCCACTTATATGGGTCCTCATTGGTTAGCTTTTGAAAACCACAATTGAATTATCTTCTTGTGAGAATTCCAGCATTCAAAGGACTTGTGGCCAATTTTGCCACAGGTAAAGCAGTAGACCTTTGGTCTTATGCTTATTAGTGGTCTGCTCTACTATGTCTGCTGCAATTGACATAAGCAGATGTGTCTCAAGTATGGTTTTCTCCAAGTTGTTCTGGAGATTTTCTTCTATGGTGAGTAGTTGGGTGCACGCTGAGCTTCATAAGGCCTTTCATTGAATCTCCTTTTATGATATTTGTCCTTCTACATCTTATGATATTTTTCATCTACTCGTACTAATGTTCTGCTCCATCCCTTCTTGATTTGAACAGTAGAGATCTTACATTACAGTAGAGATATCTTCTGCAGACTGTTTTTGCTTTTTAGTACTTTCAGTAGAGTGGAGTTTTTGCTTTTTTGCTGAGTTTGTACAGTGGAGCTTTTGCTCTTATGTACAACTGCTCCAGTAGAGGTATTCCTCTTATGCACATTTGATGCAGTGGAGATGTTCCTCTTCTGTATAGCTGTTGCAGTAGTCTGCTTTGCTTTCTTGATAATGACTTTATTATCTGCATTATTGTGCAACCAGTTATTATACCCTAACCCAGTTTTATCATGGGAGGATTGACCTATATTGAGCAATTTTTACAAACATAAAGTCTTACCATTCCAAGCATTCACTTGCTTCTGAAGCTCAGTGTTTCTCAAAATAAGTGTTTCCACTACTGCATTGAGAAGTTTCACTTTTTCATTTGATTCTTTTAGTTCATTTTTAGCATTGATTAGATTATTATTAGTCTCTTCATCTTTTAAATTGTATTTCTCTTTGAGACTTGCAATCTCCTTAAGATTTTCTTTATTTTACTTTAAAAGGGAAATAAAGTTCTTAGAGGTTTCTTGAAGTGCTTCCTTCAATTCCTCAATGGTGACATCTGAATAAGAAAGTTCAAATAGCTACTGCTTTTCATCATCCTTAGCCATGTGACACAGGTGAGTGTTTGAGATTGTGTCTTCATCATCAGTATCTGTATCGCTCCATATTTTTGCAGCATAGGCCTTGCCTCTTTCTTTTCTTCCAGAATTGCCCTTGTTGTGGTCCTTTTTGAATTCTAGTAAAGACAATTCTGAATTGTGGAGCAAAGTGCCCTGGTCTACCATAATTATAGCAGACTTCCTTTTCTACTTTCTTTGTTTTTGAGGGAAAGTTCTTTTTAAATTTCCTCTTCTTGAATAGCTTCTTGAACTTCTTTCCCATCAATGCAAGCTCTTCAGACAGTCCTTGTTCATTTGCAGACGAGGTACCAGTGGTCTCCTCCTTTCCCATGGATTTCAGGATTTTTTTCCTGTGCTTTGAAAGGTAAGATCTTCTTTCTGGCATCATCTATTTGCTTCTTCTGCTCAACTTTGAGATTTTATGTATGCAATATACCGTATAGTTGAGCCAAGGACATCTTCGTTACATCTCTGAATTCCCTTATAGCTGTGGTCTTTGTACTCCACATTTCACCAAGAGATCTCACAAACTTTAGGTTGACTTCCTTATTTTCGAAAGTCTTTCCTAAGGTTTTGAGATTGTTGATGAGAATATTGAATCTTTCACAGAAGGTGCTCAAATTTTCATAAGATCTCATTGAGACCCAATCGTGTACTTCCATTAGGATATCCTTCTTGTTCTCTCTTATTTCGTTTGTTCCTTCGTTTCTTAGTAGTAGAGCTTCCTATGCCTCCTTTGCAATGATTTTATAAAACCACTATTTCAAACATGTTGTTATCAAGGGCTTTGAATATTGGGTTTTGAGCTCTTCTATCAACCAGCACCAGATCCCAGTCTTCTTTGGACGAAAGAGTCTTTGGCCTATATACTTCTTTTGTTGCATCCATTGGATCTGGCATCATTGGAATATGAGGTCCATTAGTGATGATGTCTTGCATTCTTTCGTCTATTGAGTTGAGATGTGCAAGCATCCTTAGCATCCAATGGTTGAACTTGTCAAATGAGCATGATTAAGGTTCTCCACTGTTACGACATTTAGGAAACTTTGGTGGTGCCATTTTCTTCACAGAAATAAACTGTTAGTAACTTGTTTGCAAATATGATAATGACCTTTTCTTTTCACAAACTGTTAAGTCTGAAAAGTCAGGCTCTATATCAATTATAAGGTCCAAGTTTCAACCTAGAGGGGGTGTGAATAGGTTGTTTTAAAAAATTATTTAAACTTTTGATACGGAATACTAGTTTTTTGTAAACCATTGTTCTATGCAGACCACTTAGGTAGTCTATAGATGACAGTTGGTGGTCTGCACCAGAGAATTCAAACTTTTTGAGTTTATCTTTGTTTGGCTGTGATGATTTGTTTCTAACAATTCTAAATATCAAGCAATAAAGGTAAGTAATAGACATAATATTTATAATGATTCAGACACTCGTTATCAAATGATAATAGAGAACCTAGTCGAGTCTTCCCTTGATGACGAGTGTAGTCAAGCCAAGAGGTGAGTATCACTATCTTCTTGTTTGAGCTAACAAGAAAACTCCTTTTTACAAGCTATCTAACTTGTATAAAAGATGAATGACTCAGATCCTTTGCACAGATCCAAACTCTGGGCTCTGCTGCAAAATGTGTTCTTCTATAGACTAGTGACACCCCTTTCACTATGATCTTCATGAATTTGAGTAATCTTTGAACTTATGATTGCCTTGCACGTTTGACTTTTAATCTAATTCAACAGCATTTCTTTAATGAGCCTCAACGGTTTCCTTTTATAGGCTCAAGAACGACCCCACCAGCATGGTACTGTTTCTAATGTTGACACCTTGCTACTCGTGTCCTCATCATCTTGTTTCTGATGCTGGCAGTCCATTACTTTAGAATTTATGCCGTTGTTGTCTGTACCTCAACTCTTCGTTTGAATGACTTCAGAATTTTGGTCCCACCTTAGCAACCATCTCTACTGCACTCTAGTCTACTGCAACTTTCAGTCTATATCCAGTATTCTAAGACCTAGTCTGCACTCTACAACCCTAGTCTTCACCAAGTCCCTGCTACAACCTATAGTATACACCCAGATCTGATGCACATTATGCTTTGCTATGTTGGTTCTCGTTTGCAAGCTTATTTCCAGATCCTGAAGCCTTTGATGGTCTTTTATTGCTCATTAATGCCTTAGTTGCTTAGCCAAAGTTCTTTATAGTAGTTTGTTTTTGGTGTCTCACATGATGTCCATCACCTGCAGTCGTCTGCACTCCAGCATCTAACCTAGACTATAACTACCTACTTGACTTCTTGCCTAAATACACTAACTACATTATGACTAATACATCTCAGTTTTGTTTCATCAATTTCTATATAATTGGAGGGATTGCACATTCCTATCATAGTATGCATCTGGTGGCCCTTTTAATGCTCTCCATTTATGGCCATTTAGTCTCCAACATCTAATCTACACTACAACTACCGACCTAATTTTCAGCCTAAGCACAGTAACAACATCATAGCTAATACTCCTACCTTTTTCAGATCCTTCTACTATCACACTCTAAATCTCAAATCTTCGATTTGATTGAACCTCAGACCTCTGACCCAACCTCAGCAACCAACCCTGTTGCATTCTAGTCTGTTACACCTTAGTATGCACTCAGTATTATTGAGACCTCTTCTGTACCCACTTCTGATGCAATCCATGCATTGTTGTATTGGTCCTCGTCTGCAAATTCAATCCTAGATTCTGAAATATATGTAGGTCTTTTGTTGCCTATTCATGTCTTAGTTGCTTAGTCAAAATCCTCTATAGTAATCTGTCTCTGGTGGCCTACGCAATGCTCTCTATCTGTGGTCGTATGCTCTCTAGTATCTGACCTAGATTGTAGTTATCTACGTAATTTTCAGCCTAAGCACACTAACAATATCATGGTTAATACTTCTAGGTTTTGTTCATCAATTTCTATATAAGTGGAGAGATTGCACATTCCAATCATAGAGAATTTTCGTTATCACTAACATCAAATAATTATCTGGAAAAATATCAAAAAGAGGAATGACTTCTTCTCCGTTTTGAATCCTACTAAGCTAATCGGCAACAAAATTCCCAGCTCCTTTCTTCTCCCTGATTTCTATGTCGAATCTATTTCCAATAGAACCCATCCTAATAGTCATGATTTCGATTCCTTTTTCTTCAATAGATATTTCAAAGCTACATGATCAAAGAAAATGATCACCTTTGTTCCTAACACGTAGGATTTGAACTTTTCCAATGCAAACACAATTGCGTATAGCTTTTTTTCTATTGTTGTATAGTTACATTGTTCTTCCACCAACATCCTTGATACATATTATATGAAATGAGATATTGTTCCTACTCTTTGCCCTAACACTGCTCCTACACCTTTGTCAATAGCGTCGCACATGATTTTGAAAGGTCAATCCCAATTTGGTGGTTGGATGATTGCTGCTGTAACTAACTTTTCCTTTAATGCATCAAAAGCTATTTTGTAATCTTCATCAAAATGAAATATTACGTCCTTCTATAAAAGAGCATACATTGGTTGTGCAATTTTCAAAAAATCCTTCATAAATCTTCTATAAAATGCAACATGTCCTAGAAAACCTTGTAACTCCTTCACAGAATTTGGATACGGAAGAGAACCAATAACTTCTATTTTAGCTTGGTCTACTTCCAAACCTTTCTTTGAAACCACATAACCTAGTTCTACTCCTCGATCCACCATGAAATAGCATATTTCATAGTTCTAGACAGGGTTCCTTTCTTTACATCTTTACAATACTATGTCAAGATTCTTTAGACATTAATCGTATGAGTCTCCATAAACTGAGAAATCATCCATAAAACCCTCAATTATTTTGGCGATGTAATCAAAGAATATTGACATCATATATCTCTGAATGTTACTAGTGCATTACATTGTCCAAATAGCATTTTTTTTGTATGCATTGGCTCCAAAAGGTTTTTGCTTGATCTTCAGGTGCTATAACAATCTGATTATACCCAGAGTATCCCTCCAGAATGCAATATGGTGAGCGTCCAGCCAAACGCTCCAGCATTTGGTTCATGAATAGGAGAGGGAAATGATCTTTTCTTGTAACATAATTTAATTTTCTATAATCAATGCATACTCTCTATCCATTTTGTATCCTTGTTGCTATTACTCTTCCTTCTCAATTTTGAATGATAGTCATTCCTGTTTTCTTAAGAACAAAATGAATTGGGCTAACCTATTCAGAATCAATTATAGGATAATTTCAAAATTTCTCCCTTTATAATTTCCATCATTGGTGAATTCAATCTTCTTTATTCTTCTCTTGTCCATCGAGCATTATCTTCCAACATGATTCTATGTATATATGTGGATGGACTAATTCCTCTTATGTCATCAATAGTTTATCCTATTTTCATTTTATGATTTTTTTAATACATTTACCAACTATTCCTCCTTTGAAGGAGTAAAAGTATTGGCAATGATTACTGATTTTCTCTCCTTCTTCAAGATAAACATATTTCAGATGTTGAGGTAATGGTTTGAGTTTCGAATTTGGGAGTTTTACCTCAAAAAGTTTCATTGATTCATGAGCTGTTGGTATTTCAAATCTCTGAATTGATGGCTCATACTCTTGACAAGTATAGAATTCCTTTTCTAACTTGTCAAGGTCTTCATCGTGTGAATTGTAGAGATCTTGTAACATGAACTCATTGTAATCTTCAATTTTCATGATTGCTTTTAAGAATTCATCATTGCTCAAATCAAATAGTTCTTCTCCAAAGGGTGTGTTTGATCCCATCATGTAGACTGAGAATATTTTTTGGTCTGGATGTTTCATGGCCTCATAGATGTTAAAATGAATTTTATCTCCATCAAATTTTATAGTTAGAGTTTCATTAGTTACATCTATTTTTATTTTTACGGTCTTCAAAAAAGGTTTATCAAGTAATATTGGAGCTTGTGTTGATGCTTGTCCATATTCATCTTCCATCCTCAGTTGAAAACACCAACTCATCAACTTTTATATAAAAAAAAAACCTCTAAGACTCCTTCAGGATATGCAATTGATCTGTCAGTCAGTTAAGTTACCACTCCTGTTGGTTTCAAAGGTTCCAAATTGAGAGAATCCTAAATTGAACGAGACATAACATTGATGGATACTCCTAAGTCAAGCATGCATCCAACAATTCTTGAGTTTCCAATTATACATGCAATCATAAACACTACTGGATCTTTTTGCTTTAATAGGAGTTTCTCTTGTAAAACTGTTAACATATTTTCTCCCATCATTACTTTTTCATTTTTCTTTAATCTCTTCCTATTTGTACAAAGTTCCTAAAAAAATTTCACTCATCTTGAAACTTGTTTGATAATATCCAGTAAGTAAATATTCACTTCCACTTTCTTGAAAACTTCCAATATATCCTTCTCTACTTCTAGTTTCTTGTCTTTACCAAATCTGCTTGGAAATGGTGCCTTAGGAATGTAGTGAGGAAATTTCTCTTTCTCCATCACTATCTTTTCAACTTTTTTTTTTACAGTGGAATTTTTAATTCCTCCTCCACTTCTCTCTTATTTGATGTTTCAATTTTCTTTAACTCCTTGCCACTCCTAAAAATGATGGCTTCAACGTGTTCAGCTTCATTTTTTTAATCAATTCTTGTTGTAATTTTCTTTACCAGTAAGATCAAGGCTTCAATATTGTTCATCCTTTTTCCTTATTATTAAGTCTTTGTTAAGATCTGATTTCTTCTTAGTCAAGCCGTATGATTGTGAATTATCCGCTATGATAGAGATTATTCTTCTAACTTTGGAAGGTGTTTTAATGACTAAAGCTCATCCACATGCTATATCAATCATTTCCTTATCGCTTTGGGTTAATCCTTCATAAAAAATATCGAAAAAGGAGTTGTTATGGAATTTGATGATGTCAACAAGTTGTACATAATTTCACGTAATGTTCTCAATATTCATAAAAAAATATTCATTTTTAGTTTGTTTTATTCCATAGATTCGCTTTCCAATTGATGCCATTTTAGACACTGGATAGAATTTTCTAAAAAAATTCTTTGTCATTCAGTCCATGTTGTATTGGTTCCTGATGGTGGATAATAAAGCCAATCCTTAGCTACATTATGCAGGATAATAAAGCCAATCCTTAGCTACATTATGCAATGACAAAGGGAAAGCTCTTAATTTGATTGTCCCTTCACTGACACCATCAGGTTTCATATTACTACACTCTATATGTAATTCTTTCAAATGTGTATAGGGGTCTTCACCAAATAATCCTCTAAATATTAGCAGCAATTGAATAAATCTAGCATTAAATTTTAATCAAACTTTTGCATGAGGAAAATAATGCACATTGGTTCACCATCTATGTTTGGTTTAGATATTTCTTTCAAAGTTCTCTCTTTTATATTTGTAGCCATAATCAGATAAATTAAAGAACGATCTCATCAAATTAATACATATAATTTCCTTCTACTCTAAACTTGATGAGAAACCCAAGTATGACCTGCAATGCAAAAAAGAAATATAATAAATTTCAAGATTTAATAAATAACGATTGAATTTAAGAAATAAATAATTAATGAACTCCAACAAAGACGCCCAAATTTGTAGCATGTCATTAAGCACTCTAAATTATTCCCTCTTGAAAAGTAGAAGTGACGAGAAGGGCTTGTTCACACAATGACTCGTTAATTCTCAACATAAATTCAATAATTAAATTACATCTTATAGTAAAGATAGGGAATATTCAAATATATCATAATTAAAACTAATGAAAATAAATCTAGAATGATAATGAAAATTTAAATACGAGAATTACAATTCGTAAGGATCACATGTGGCAATTCATAACATGTGGAATAAAACAATAGTCAATTCTACATTATGACTAGTTCTAAGTTGATAGAGTTGTAGGAAAATTTAGGCTTGCAATTCCCTTTATGTTCTAATGTTGTTCAATAAGAGTATTATGATGTTATCAAGAAGATATATATTAGACAATTCACAATTCACTAATGAAAATAAATCTAGAATGATAATGAAAATTTAAATACGATAATTACAATTCGTAAGGATCACATATGGCAATTCATAACATGTGGAATAAAACAATAGTCAATTCTACATTATGAATAGTTCTAAGTGGATAGAGTTATAGAAAAATTTAGGCTTACAATTCCCTTTATATCCTAATGTTGTTCACTAAGAGTATTATGATGTTATCACGAAGATATATATTAGACAATTCACAAGAAGACAAAATTAATCCTAAGAATCCATTTCTTAAATTAGGCTCTAACTCTTCTTAAGGTGCTTATATCCCACTAAAGCGTTAGTCAAGATGTAATCTTACGTTGTGGTGTTTCTCCAGCGTCGAATAAACTTTAATAGAGGTTAACAATTCATCCAAACCTAGGTTGATACTAACATGATCAAAAGAGTTCAATCATTGCATTAGTGAAATATAACCAACCTTAATTACCTACTCTAGGATAGAATCATGAAACACATAAAATCATAACAATAAACATTAAAATTCCATATCTGTTTCATTCACTTCAATAAAATCAGGTTTTCCTCATCGTTCCACGGCCATAAAGTCACTCACATGATCCCTGCTACACAATCTACTCAATCATAAATGAGATTAAGCAACCCAAATAAAGGAGAATAACAACATTGTCGTAATCCAACAACAAATCCAACACTCCAATCTGTCGTCTTCAATTACAACAAAATCTATCATGATCTAATCAAAAAATAGAGAATAATCACTCTGAAATTACTAATACAAAAGTTGAAACTACAAGAATCGTGAATAGGATCTTAGATCTAAACCTACTAAAAACTAAAAAAAAATGAGGATCTCCCCTATTACACAACTCTGGAAAGAGGTTTATAAAGGGATTTCTTAAAGCATTCAAAACCACATAATTTGTATAGAAAATAACAAATCCATCGAGACAAATTCATGCCCGTGAATGCATTCACGCTCTGGTGAGGGCGTGAAAGTGCCATTTTTCAGTCTTCGTGATTTCATCTCCATTGCATCCATACATGATATCAACACCATAGAACCATCAAATATGACATAAATACATGCAACTCCATCTTATTTCACTTGCAAATCAAATCCTATCTCCTTTTTTTTTTTTTTTTATCAAATCCAGCAATTTAAACTCCAAATCAGCTCTTCTACAAAGATTACATAACAAATAACAGTGTCGACGACAACAAATAAAAGAAGTTAGAAAAAACTAAAAATGTCTCTACAAAGGCTAAAACCAAAGGTATTTAACAAAGAAAATCTATTATATGCATAATTATATAAAACTTTCAGATAGCAAACCATCCAGATGGAAAAGAGCATGACAAACTGTTTGCATCGTTTAAAAATTTTTAAAGGATAATCCGATAGTTCCATATAATTTAAAATAAAAGAATCATTATCGAATTAATAATTCTAAATCTTTGATTACGAGTTGAATGGTTAAAATTAAATGCTGATGGTTTTTTAAGATACTATTTTCTAAAAAATATTTAAAAAATATCCTAACACCTAACAACTTATGTAAAAATTATTTATGAGAAAAAATAATCAACCGTTATAATAAAACAAGAAGCTTTTTTATACAATTATTTTATCAAATAAAAAATTAACAATTATGTCTTATATTGATTATTAATCATCTAATCATAATTTTATGAATATTTTATTTTATTTTATGAGTCATTATTTAAAATGGACCCATAATCTTTTGAATTCTATCATCAATTGGACACAATTTTAATTATAAAGAAAAAAACTTACTAGCTCAGAAATTCCATAAAGAAGTTGACCACCTCTCGCACTCTGCTTTAAAGTTACAATTTTTCATCATTTAGATATGCATTGGTCTTTCTTTCCATTTTACACAAAAATTTAGTTTGTCACTGTTGTTCTTCTAATATGTTACAAACATGTGGTTTTTTGCTTATTGATATTATCAATCCTTATGAACGCTACTTGGGATTTGATTTGATTATCTTTGTGTTGTTTTTATAAAACGTTTGCTACACTCAAAGCAATGAACCGGCGATGTAAAGCGTATAATTTTGCAGTTGAGAACACGATGGAAGCAATCAAGAAGAAGATATGGATAATAAAATAATAGAAAGCAAAGAATGTCATTAAACGTATCTTGGTGCAATGCGGAATATACACAAAAGAACCTCCTCAATTGAACGTTATCCATTGACTTAGAATTGAAAGAAGATGACGAGATAAATTGATTAAGAAATGAGAACTTCACTGGATTTGTCCAACTATTATATCAAGAATTAAAGTTTATTTTGGGATAACGCGTATTGATAGGAATGTGCAATCCCTCCATTTGTATAGAAATTAATATAACAAAACTTAGATGTATTTGTCATAATATAGTTAGTGTGTTTAGGTTAGAATTATAGTACGTAGTTGCAGTCTAGGTTGGATGTTAGTGAGTAGACAGTTGCAGATGTATGGGCATCGTGCAAGCCACCAGATGCAGACTACTGCAGAGAACTTTGGATGAACAATTATTACATTGATGAGCAACAAAAGAATGTCAAAAGCTCCAGGATCTTAGCACTGAGATTACAGACGAGGACCAACACAGAATGCATCAATGTGCAGCAGATCTAGGTGCATACCAAAGTTGCAGCAGAGACTGGGTGCAGACTAAGGTTGTAGTATAGGATGCAAACTAGGGTTTTGGAAGAGATTGAGTGCAAACTGAATGGTTGCTAGTGGTTGGGTCAAAGGTTTAGAGTCAGTCAAATGGAGATTTGAGTTAAAGTAGCAATTACATAAATTCTGGAGATAGTGGGCTGGCAACATTTGAAACTAGATGGTGGGGGACACGAGTGGCAAAGTGTCATTATAGGAACAGTGTGTTGTCTACCTAGGTTCGTTCCTTGAGCCTTTAAAAGAGAACCGTTAAGGCTTATTGAAGTAAGGCTAATGAATAAGGATTGAAAGGCAAAGACTGCAAAGCAATCAGAAGTTCAAAAATTACTCAAAAAAGCTAAATCGTGAAGATATAGTGAAAAAGGTGTCACTACTAGTTTACAGAAGACCAAATCTTGCAGCAGAGTGCAGAGTTTGGATCTGTGCAAAAGATTTAGGTTCTTTATCTTTTTGTACAAGTTAGATAACTTGTAAAAAGGAAATTTCTTGTAAGCTCAAACAAGAAGATAGTGATACTCACCTCTTGGCTTGACTACACTGGTCACCAAGGGAAGACTGGACTAAGCTCTCGATTATTATTTGGTATCGAGTGTCTGAACCAGTATAAATACTGTGTCTATTACATGTCTTTACTGTATTGATATTTAGAACTGTTAGAAATAAATCATCACAGCCAAATAGAAATAAAACTCATAGAGTTTGAACTCTCTGTTACAGATCACCAACTATCATCTGCAGACTACCTAAGTAGTCTACATAGAACAGTGGTCTGCAAAGAACTAGTATTCTGCATCAAAAGTTTGATTAAATTATTGAAACAACTTATTCACTCCACCTCTAGGTTGAAACTTGAACCTTACAATTGGTATCAGAGATTGACTTTCCAGACTTAACAGTTGTGGAAAAAAAGGTTTATTATTTGCAAAAAAGTTACTAACAGTTTTCTTTCTGTGAAGAAAATGGCACCACCAAAGTTTTCCAAATGTCCTAACAGTGGAGAACCTCAAACATGCTCTTTCGACAAGTTTAACCACTGAAAACTGAGAATTCTTGCACATCTCAACTCAATAAACGAAAGAATACAAGACATTGTCTTGGAAGGGCCTCATGTTCCAATGATGCCAGATCCAAAGGATTCTACAAGGGAAGTACAAAGACCAAAATTTTTCTAGTCTAGAGAGGACTGGGATCTGGAAATGGTTGATAAAAAAACTATAAGTCAAATATTCAATTTACTTGATGACAAAATGTTTGAGATAATGATTCATACGATCACAGCAAAGGAAGCATGGGAGGCTCTACTACTAAGAAATGAAGGAACCAATGAGATCAGTGAAAACAAGAAAGATGTATTAATACA
Source organism: Drosera capensis (assembly GCA_001925005.1). Classification (NCBI taxonomy): domain Eukaryota; kingdom Viridiplantae; phylum Streptophyta; class Magnoliopsida; order Caryophyllales; family Droseraceae; genus Drosera; species Drosera capensis. Next base: position 134,994 of record LIEC01012066.1, read on the forward strand.
ACAATACGAACTGGTCGTAATGAGATCTGATGAGAATCTGACTACTTTCTTCAAAAGGTTCAATGCTCTCATCAATAATCTCAAAACTTTAGGAAAGACTTTCGAAAACAAGGAAGCCAACCTAAAGTTTGTAAGATCTCTTGGTGAAATCTAAAATACAAAGAGAAACACAAGATTCGTCTGCACCAAAGTTCAAGAAGAACCACAACAAAGTCACCTCTAGAAGAAAGGAAAAAGGCAAAGCTTATGTAGCAAAGACATGGAGTGACACAGACTGATGATGAAGATATCATATCAAATGCTCAGCTATATCTCATGGCCAGAGAAGATAAACAAAAGTAGGTATTTGATTTCCCTGACTCAGAGACCACTATAGAGGAATTGAAGGAAGCACTTTAAGAAACCTCTGAAAGGTTTATTTCCGTTTTAAAGGAAAATAAAGAAAATATTAAATAGATTGCAATTCTTAAAGAGAAATGAAATTTAAATGAAGTGACTAATAATAGTCTAATCAATGCTGTAGTGGAAACACTTATATTGAGAAACACTGAGCTTCAGAAGCAAGTGGATGCTTGGAATGGCAAGACCTTAGGTTTGCAAAATTGGTCAACATATGTCAATCCTCCCATGATAAAATTGGGTTGGGATATAATGACGGGTTGAACAACAATGAAGATAAAAGGTCATTATCAAGGAAGCTAAGCAAACCATTGCAAAAGCTCTGCAAAAAAAGAACATTTCCACTACAGCAGGTGAGCAGAAGAAGAATATCTGTACTACAGCATATGTGCATAAGAGCCAACGCTCTACTGCATAGACAGTCAAAAGAGCAAAAGCTCACCTGCACAAATAGTACTGAGTAAGAGTAGTATGCTCAAGAGATCTCTACTGGAAAGTTAGATCTCTAATGCTCAACCTTAGAAAGGTTGGAGTATATTATCAGTACGTTCTTATGATAAATACCATAAAGAGCAGAAGGCAAGAAATTCTAAAAAGGAATTCAAAGAAAGGCCTTATGAAGCTCAACATGCACCTAACTACTCAGTATGGAACAACTTCTCTAGAACAACTTGGAGAAAGCCATATTCGAGACACAACTGCTCATGTCAAGAGCAGCAAACGAAGTGGAGCAGACCATTGAGAAGCATAAGACCAAAGGTCTACTGCTTTACCCGTGAAAAAATTGGGCATAAATCATTTGAATACTCAAACTCCCAGAAGAAGATAATTCAAGTGTTTCCAAAAGCTAACCAATAAAGACCCAAATGAGTGGGTATCATGTACAAGCTCTCCATGTTTTCATTGCAGGAAAAACAAAAGGGCATATGGTACCTAGACAGTGGATGCTCAAGACGCACGACAGGAAACAAATCCATCGTTGAAGACTACAAAAAGGAACAAGAACCTCTTGTCATATTTGGAAGGGGAAAAGCAGGTACAACTAAAGGTTTTGGAACCCTTGGTACAGGTTCCTTAATCTTTAGAGATGTTGCTTATGTTAAGGGCTTGGAACATAACCTGCTATCCATTAGTCAATTGTGTGATAAAAATTATGATGTGTCATTTACTTATGATACATGCCAAGTAAATGATAAAATCACACAATGAGTCAAATTTCTAGGCGTAAGGAAAGGAAACATTTATGGAGTAGACTTTGATTCATCACAGTCAGAACAAATAACATGTTTCTATGCTAAAGAAGCTGAAGATACAAACTGACTTTGGCACAAAAGAGTAGCTCATTTAAATTTTAAAACTATAGCCAGATTATCCTCAGAAAACCTAGTAAGAGGACTCCCTCAAATAAAATTCAAAAATGATAAATTATGTAGACCGTGTCAAGAAGGAAAGAAGACTAGGACAAGGTTTAAACCCTTAAGCTCTTTAGAATCAACTAGAATTCTTGAATTGTTACACATGGATCTTTTTGATCCAGTTGAGGTAGAAAGCTTAAACAGAAAAAAGGTACACTCTAGTTATAGTAGATGATTACTCCATATATACTTCGGTAATGTTCTTACCAAAAAAAAAGTGAAACTTGTAGTCTGCTAATAAGGTTCCTTAGACAGATTCAAAATGAAAAAGGAATAGAAGTCATCATAATTAAAAGTGATCATGACACTGAATTTGATTAGACAGTAATACATGTCTACTACAATGAGCATGGAATTAAACACAACTTCTCAGCATCTAGAACCCAACAAAATGGTGTGCTGAGGACAATGCATTCTGATGCAAACTTATCTAAAAGCTTCTGGGAAGAAGCAGTTAATATAGCTTGCTATACTCAGAATAAATGCACAATTCACAAATTTTATAATAAAACCCCCTACGAATTGTGGAAAGGAAAGGCACCAAGTGTCAAATACTTTCATTCTTTTTGATGCATATGCTATATACCCAAAAAAAAAAAAAAAAGAAGCTATCTACAGAAATTTGATCATAAGAAAAATGAGGGAACTTTCTTAGGATATTCTACAAACAGCAAAGAGTTTAGAGTACATAATAAAAGAACACAGACTGTTAAGGAGTCAGTTCATGTATCATTTGATGAAACAGAAACATTCATAAGGGATGCAAATTTATTTGATGAGGAATGTGCATATAACGAACAGGGTGTAGAACAGGTCATTAAAACTACAGACAAGGAAGAATCATCTTCACACAATGACAATGAAGTAGAGACTAAGGAACAACCTCAACAATAATTGGAAACTAATGAAAAAGACAAAAGAAGATGGATTACGGCACATACACATGATGACATAATAGGAGATAAAAATACATCTGTGCAGACTAAAAGGGAACAAATGTAGAATGCCTATCTACTTGTTTCATAACTGAAAGGGAACCAAAGATAATAAGTGAAGCTCTAAATGATCCAAACTGGGTAGATGCTATGCAAGAAGAACTAAATGAGTTCCAAAGAAATGAGGTATGGTATCTAACACCAAAACCCAAAAACTATCCAGTTGTAGGCTGTAAATGGGTATTTAGAAACAAATCTGATGAAAATGGAATAGTCATCATAAAAAAGACAATATTCACAAGAAGAAGGAATAGACTTTGATGAGACCTTTGCCCTAGTAGCAAAACTGGAAGCCATTAGAATGTTCCTTGCCTATGCTGCATATCAAGGATTTAAAATCTATCAAATTGATGTAAAAAGTGCATTCCTAAATGGAAAGCTACAAGAGGAAGTTTATGTTGAACAACCTCCTGGCTTTGAAGACTATGAATATTCAGAGCATGTATATAGGTTAGACAAGGCATTATATGGGCTAAAACAAGCTCCTAGGGCATGGTATAAAACCGTCTCAACTTTTCTTTGTGAAAATAAATTTTAAAGAGGTAAGGTAGATACCACTCTGTTCCTAAAGAAGCATACGGAACATATATTGTTAATGCAAATCTATGTTGATGACATTATATTTGATTGCACTAATAATAAGCTTTGTAAATGATTTGCAGAACTACTGGAATCCAAATTTCAAATGAGTTTAATAGGGGAACTAAAATATTTCCTAGGATTACAAGTACAATAGTTAAAAAGTGGAATCTTTTTAAATCAATCCAAGTACTTAAAGAACACAATTAAAAAATATGGCTTAGAAAATGCTAGTCATATGAAAACCTCTATGAGCACATCAATTAAAATAGATAAAGATGAACATGAAAAGAAAATAAATCAAACAATGTATAGAAGGATAATAGGGTCATTGTTATACCTTACTCTAAGTAGACCAGACGTTCAATATGCAGTCTGTGTCTGTGTAAGATATCAATCTGATCCCAAGGAATCCCATTAAACTACAATAAAGAGAATCCTGAGATATCTCAACCAAACTCCAAACCTTGGTGTATGGTATCCTAGGGAATCAGATTTTACACTGATAAATTTTTCAGATGTAGATTTTGTAGGATATACAGTTGAAAGAAAGAGTACAAGTGGATCGTGTTAATTCATTGGAGCAAGGCTAATATCATGGCTCAGGAAGAGGCAGACTATTGTGTCTATCTCTACTGTAGAAGCGGAATACATTGTTGTTGGAAGCTGTACTGCACAAATACTATGGATGAGGTCATAACTTGCAGACTATGGTATGATATTAGCTAAAACCTCTATGTTTTGTGACAACACGTCTACAATAGTTATTTCAAAAAATCCAGTTTTTCATTCAAGAACCAAGCACATTGATGTCAGATATCACTTTATAAGAGATCATATGCAGAAAGGTCATATTAAATTCAAATACATTCCAACAGGAAAACAAGTTGTAGATATTTTTACAAAACCTCTTGATGAAAGCAAGTTTATTCAATTTCGTGGAGAATTTGGTATACTTGATTTAAAACAACGAAACTCGTCAAAATTCTTTACTGATTTACTGCATGTGTAGAAACTAGACTAGCATTATTTTTGAAAAATACAGACTAGCAATATTGCTCTACTGCTGTACTACTTAGTCAATAAGTAGAATGCATACTAGAATCAATATTGCTCTGTTGCATCTATTTTAGGAAACTATATCTATTTTTAAATGTTATATAACTGTTTTCCTAAATTAATGCGCAACGGTTAAAAAATGGCTAACACTACATAACGGCTAGAAAGCACTTTCAACGGTCGTATTTTCCAAACGAGTATAAAACTATAAATTTTCAATTAGAAACTCACTTTACTATCTAGCATTCTCTCTCTCTAAAAACGCTCTAATTCTCTCTCTAAACTCTCGAGCGCTTTACTGCACCAAATCGAAAACCTAACTTCCTGAAAATCTTTCGGAATTCAATTTCTAAACACAAGAATTCTTTCAAATCTCTTTGAAAATGTCCAACACACCATCAAACACATCTAAGAAGAGCCTTAAGTCATCTGAATCTCAAAAGAGTCCTACAAGTAAGATCGAACTACAGACTGGAAACCGTTTTAAATCAACCTGTTGTAGAGCCACTAGCCATGGAGGAGGAAACACAGTCTGCAATAGTGCAGATTGGGCAAGCTATTGAGTAGTCTGCAATAGTGCAAACTGGGCAAACTATTGAGCCATCATCCTCAAAAATCCCACCAAAGGTACTAAAAATTCTTGCACTCCATTATGCAAATATGGCAATTCAGTTTTTGAAGGTAGGAAAAGATGAATACTTGAAGAACCTGATCTTGGATGCTCAAGTAAGCTTTCAAGAGTTTAGGGAAGGATCTCGAGCTGAGTTTAGACAGAAGCTTGTTACAGAAGGCTATAAACATGATGATATCAGGGCAATAGAGGCCAATCTGTAATCCTTGCAGACTGAACCTGCTCAAGTTACCTCTACTGCATCCTCTCTTACAATCAGACCTCTTGCAGCAAAGCCAACAATGACAACAATTGTTCCATTCATAAACAATGAAATGGATATCTCAAGGATTGCAGCAGACCAAACAACAACTGCAACAACAGCATGGACAATGTCAACAACAATAACAACTCAAGAAAGACCTTCTCCAGAAAAGATCATTGACAGAGTCATACAGACGGTTAAAGTAGTAGAAGAAAGTCTACTGCAGCAGAAAGCTAGAGACTCTCAACTGCTGGCTGAAAGGAAACAAGCTGAGATGCAGAAGAAGGCTCAAAGTGAAGAAATGATCAAGGACTTTGTGGCACAACACAAAATACAAATCAAAAGGCCAAAGACGCTATACAGAATCAATCCATACCAATCACAGACTCTGATTGGGGACATTACTGGAATGTCTGAAGGAGAGATCCATCAAATGGCTCAACTTCATAAAAAGCAGAAAGCTAGTAGGTCAACAAGACCAAAGGAAGCACACATTCTCATCAATGGGACACTGGAATTCAAGGACTCTACCTTGAAGACAACGAGGCTAAGACATGTAATCCTTAGACTTATTATGTTTGTAAACTCCCCTATAGTGGAAGCTGAGCTACAGAAGATCTTAAATAAACATGTCCAAATTGCAACTGAGGAGATATATGAATATCTCTCTAGAACTGACCTGGGAGAATATCAGCCATCAGGTGATGATGGTGATACTCAACAGCATCTTGATTCTCAACAGAATGATGATGATGAAATAACTGATCAAGTTGCATAGGAAGGAGTGCAAGTGCAGAAGACAGCAGTCGAGACAACAGTAGAACAAGAAGAATCTACAACAAAAAAACATGCAGATGAGCTTGCTAAAGCAAGGAAGTCTGTAGCTGAACAAGAGCCTCCTACAATGGATACTGCCGTAGAACCAGCAGCTAGGGAACATGTAGCACCAGAAATTACAGAAGAAGATCAAGCACCAAGAACACTCCAACAAAATGGTGTGGCCGAGAGAAAGAATAGAACACTTATAGAGGCAACTAGAACAATGCTTTCTGATGCAAACTTATCCAAAAGCTTTTGGGTAGAAGCAGTAAACATAGCTTACTATATTCAAAATAGATGCACAATTCACAAGCCTTATAAGAAAATCCCTTATGAATTGTGGAAAGGAAAAACACAAAGTGTTAAATACTTTCATGCCTTTGGAGGCATTTGTTATATATACAACAATGATAAAAACTATTTACAGAAATTTGATCTTAAGGCAGATGAGGCAACCTTCTTAGGATACTCAACAAACAACAAAGCATTTAGAGTGTACAATAAAAGAACACAAATTGTCGATGAGTTAGTTCATGTATCGTTTGATGAAAAAGAAACATTCTTAAGAGATGTAAATGTATGTGATGAGGAATGTGCATGAAATGAACAGGCTGCAGAAGAGGTCATTAATACTATAGACAAAGAAGAGTCGTCTGCACATAATGACACTCCAGTAGAGGAAGAAGAACAACCTCAACAACAATTAGAATCAAATGAACAAGACAAAGGAAGATGGATTAAGGCACATACACAGGATGATATAATAGGAGATAAGAACGTATCTGTACAGACTAGAAGAGTAACAAATGCAGAATGCCTGTCTAGCTATTTCATATCTGAAATAGAACCTAAGGTAGTAAATGAAGCTCTAAATGATCCAAACTGTGTGGATACAATGCAAGAAGAACTAAATGAGTTCGAAAGAAATGAGGTATGATGTCTCACACCAAGACCCAAAAACTATCCAGTTGTAAGATGCAAATGGGTGTTTAAAAACAAATCTGATGAAAATGGAATAGTTATCAGAAAGGTAGACACCACTCTTTTCTTAAAGAAACATAAAGAACACATATTTTTTGTGCAAATCTATGTTCATCATATTATATTTGGCTGCACTTATGATAAGCTTTGCGAAAGATTTGCAGAACTAATGAAATCCAAATTTCAAATGAGTTTGATGGGGGAGCTAAAATATTTCTTAGGACTGCAAGTACAACAACTAAAAGATGGAATTTTCTTAAATCAATCCAAGTACTTAAAGAACACAATTAAAATGACATTCAATATGCAGTCTGTGTCTGTGCAAGGTATCAATCCGATCCCAAGGAATCCCATTACACCGCAGTAAAGAGAATCCTCAGAAATCTCAAAGGAACTCCAAACCTTGGTGTATGGTATCCTTGGGAATCAGATTTTACACTGATTATTTTTTCAGATGCAGATTTTGCAGGATGTAGAGTTGACAGGAGGAGCACAAGTAGATCATGTCAATTCATTGGAGTAAGGTTAATATCATGGTTCAGCAAGAATGAGACTACTGTGTCTACCTTTACTGCAGAAGTCGAATACATTGCTGCTGGAAGCTGTACTGCGCAAATAGTATAGATGAGGTCATAACTTGCAGACTACGATATAATATTCTCTAAAACCTCTATATTTTGTGACAATACGTCTGCAATGGCTATTTCAGAAAATCCAATTTTTCATTCAAGAACCAAGCACATTGATGTGAGATCATTTTATCAGGGATCATGTGTAGAAATGTCATATTAAATTGAAATACATTCCAAAAGCAAAACAAGTTGAAAACATTTTTACAAAACCTCTTGATGAAAATAAGTTTATTCACTTTTGTGGAGAATTGGGTATACTTGATTTAAAACAATAAAACTGGCCAATTGCTCATTCATGTGTAGAATGCAGACTAGCATCATTCATGGAAAATACAGACTAGCCATATTGCTCTACTACTTAGTCAATAAGTTGAGTCTAGACTAGAATCAATAGTGCTCTACTGTATCTATTTTAGGAAACTAAATCCGTTTTAAAACGTTAAATAACTCATTTCCTAAAATAACGCATAACGGTCAATTGATGACTATTACTCTGTAACGGCTAGAAAATGCACTGGCAACGGTCATATTCTCCAAACGAGTATAAAAACTCTAGATTTTTAATTAGAAAATCACTTTTCTCTCTAATCATTCTCTCTCTATCTAACAAACACTCACACACACTCTTTCTCTTGAGCGCTCTACTGCACGAAATCGAAACCCTAACTTCTTGAAAAATACTTCAATTCCATTTTCTAAAACACCACAATTCTTTAAAATCACATTGAAAATGGTCAACACACCATCAAGTTCATCAAAGAAAAGCCAGAAATCCTCAGAATCTCAAAGGAGTTCTACGAAAAGAATTGAACTTCAAATAGTCGTCGTGTTTGATTTCAATTCAATTCGCGATGAGCAAGAAGAGGTCAGAGACATAGCTGACTTGATCGAAGAGGCTGGACTCAAGTCTCTACGTGAACATACAAGCACAATATATGATGATGAAGTTCTGGACTTCATCAAGAAGGGGCAAGTTACAGACGGTCTGCAGCAAATTACTTACACCTCTATTGCAAGAGGAATAACTATCCAGGTAAACTCTGACGACCTTGCACAAAACTTCAATCTTCCAAATGAAGATTCAAGAATCATTCCACCACAAGTTGTCAAACTTGAAAGGCAAGCAATGCTCAGCCAAGACAATGGAATGAGGGGATAAGAACAATGAAGAGATTCTTATCAAAAGAACACAAATTACTTGCTAATATTGTGAAGAAAACCATTCTCTCCATAGAATTCAGCAAGGATCAAATAACCACCGATCCACAGGAGATCATGTGTGCAATTCTCACAAAAACAAGAGTAAATTGGGCCAGTTTACTCATGTATCAACTTGTCAGATCGGTAAAGGCCAGACTACCATTATTCGAAAGGATAATCAACATCCTTCTCAAATAGAAATTGAAGCTCTCTGAAAAAGAAGGAAGGCCGTGGAACCAATCCAAGCAAATCAACGTCAAGAAGATAGGAAAAGCTCCCACAAGACTCACAAACAAGTTTGCAGACCAACCACATAAACCTATGGAAGTGCAGACCAAACGGAAGGCCAAGCAGACCATTGTGGTAGTGCAGACTACTGTAGTACAGACACGGTCTGCAAAGAAGCAGATCAAGAAGATGCCAGCTCAACAGAAGTTAAAGAAACCAAGAGCAACAAAGAGGAAAATCATTGTGCATACCTCCGAAGAGGAAGCTGAATCCAACAAACCTGCTGCAGATCCAATCACAATCAACGAAGAAGAAACACAGTCTGCAATAGTGTAGACTGAGGAAGTCATTGATCAGTCTGTAATAGTGCAGACTAGGCTGATAACTGAGCCTTCTTCCTCAAGACTTCCACCAAAAGAACTTGAAATTGTCGCTCTTCATGATGCAAATATGGCAATTCAATTCCTGAAGGCAGGAGCAGATGAGGACCTGAAGTACTTGATCTTGGAAGCCCAAGTGAGATTTCAAGAGATTAGAGAAGGACCTCGAGCTGAGTTCAGACAAAGGCTCGTTGCAGAAGGCTATACCCACGAAGAAATAAGGGGAATCGAGGCCAAGATATCAGCTCTGTAGACGGAACAAACCCCGATTACCTCTGCTGCACCAACTCTCACAATCAGACCCCTTGCAGCAGAGCCAACAATGACAATAGTAATTGTTCCATTCTTAGGCAGTAGAATGGAAACCTCAACAATTGTAGATGACCAACAAACCACTGCAACTGCCGTATAGACAACAACAATATCCACAACTCAGGAAACTCCCTCTCGTGAGAAGATCATTGAATCAGTAATGCAGATGGTCAAGGCAGTCGAGGCAAGTCTACTGTAGCAGAAAGTCATAGATACTCAGCAAAAACTATACAAGCAAAGATGAAGAAGAAGGTCCAAAGTGACAAATTGATTCAGGATTTCATGTCACAACACAATCTACCTATCAAGAGGCCAAGAACAACACCAACATCGACACCAACAGCAACTCCAAAAGCACCAGCAAGGAAAACCACTTCAAGAAGAACAACAAGGTGTACAAGACCAAAGTTGATTCCCCAAGGACCCAAAACATTATACCAGATCAATCCAAACCAATCCCAAACATTGATTGGTGACATAACTGGAATGACAGAAGGGGAGACTCATCAACTGGTTGAACTCCAAAAGAAGGAAGTAAGAAGGTCAACAAGACCTAAGGAACCTCACTTCCTAATCAATAGAGCTCTTGAATTCAAGGACTCCACATTAAAGACTAAAAGGCTCAGACATGCCCTCCTTATGCACATTGAGTTTGTCAGCACTTCAGAAATAGAAGCAGAACCTAAGAGGATTCTGGAAAAACATATCAAAGCTGCCATCGAGGAGGTCTATGAATACCTCTCTTGACCTGATCTGGGAGAACATCAACCAGCAAGTGATGCTGGAGATGATAATGGAGGTGACCAACCTCAACAAGACCCTCATGATGATGAAGATGACATCATCGATCAAGTAGCTGCTGAAGGAGTCCAAATGGAGCGACTGCAGCTGAGAAACCTGAAGAAACATCTACTGTTGAAGGAGATGCTCCTTCAGCTGCCACCCAAGCAGAACCAGTAGCATTGCTAACTACAGAAGAAGGTCATGATGAGCTCTTAACTGATGAATCCGTTGCAGAAACACCATTGATCATTGCTGTTGCAGCACTTGATGAGCATGGAGATGAGGGATAAGCCACTCAACAACAAACAAAAGAATTTCTTAATATTGAAGAAGACTCATCTGTAGCTGAGGTCACATCCGTCGAAGTCCCAACAAATATAGATGAGTTCACAATCTCTGCAGTCGAGAAAAATGATATAGATGACTTCAATCTAGTTGCAGCAGAGGAACAACAAGAAACTCCATCTCAAGACATTCAAGACATTGTGTTTACTCCATCATCTGTATTTGAGATAACACCAATGGCACCACAAGTACCCTCTGCAATCCAGGAGCCAATGTACAACGATACCTCAGCAACCAAAATGACTCCAACTGTAATCAAAGACCTCAAGAAAACATTTGAGGAACATGAAGTTCAGATTGTCTCTATTCAACCTCATCAACAAGGTGAAAGAATCCCCTCTTCACCTTCAGAAAACACAACACAGTACAGACTGTGTTAGCTCGACCAAGAAGTCTATGGAATGCACTCATGGATCAGGACTGTCTTCCACGATCTCCTAGAAACTTTGGAGCCAATTGCAGCAGACCTAGCAGTAGAAAAGAAGCACAGAAAATCAGCCTTCGATAATTTTGGAGAGACGCTAAGGAATATAGCAACAGGAGTCATTGATCAGATGAAGCAAAACAAATCACTGAATCTTCATAATCAAAGAATCCACACCTCCAACTTCAGAAAATTCAAGGGGCAACAGTCCTCTGTACTACGAAAGCTCCATGCAACAATGCAGACTACCAAGCAGCAGATTGATGAGCACATGCGAATCAATGACATCAAATTTGGTCTCCTTGAAACCAAATTACAAGTAGTTCACAAAAATATCTTCTCTAAACTCAAGGGTGTCCGCACTGCTCTTGAAGCACTAACCTCCACCCTAAATGCTAACAAAAATAGGGAGAAACCATCTGAAGAAAAGCAGCAGAGGACCCCTCTAACACTTAGGGGGAGAAACCCTCTGAAGCAAAGAGAAAAAGCTCAGAGGAACAAGGAAAAGAGCCCAAAAGGTCTAAGCATCAGAAGGAAGAATCCTATGAAGAACGCAGAGGAAAATTCAGTAGAGATTCAGAGGACAGGCATTGCAAGTGCAGCAGAGAAAGTGAGGAAGAACGGAAATACAAGCGCAGCAGAGAGAAAGAGCATCAAAGGTAAAACTAAGATTGCTTTTTTTTTTTTTGTTTTGATTTTATGTTAATTATGTTGTTATGAACAATGTAATTAAGTTAAACTTTTTTTTCAACAAGCTGTACTAAGTTTGTAAGAAATTTGTATACTTGTTAATTACATAGGAGTTCTTGTAAGCTTAAACAAGGAGATAGTGATACTCACCTCTTGGCTTGACTACACTGGTCACCACATAAAAAGACCATTAAAGTCTTAAACAACCTATTCACCCCCTTTAGGTTGAAACTCTAACCTTACACAGCAGCTGAGGAACATATAGCACCAAAAATTACAGAAGAAGATCAAGCCGAGACCTCAACAAATGAGTTCGTTGTAGAAACACCGACGATCATCGCTCTTGCAACAGAAGAGATACATGATGTTACAGCTGAAGGACAAGAAACTCAACAAACCAGAGAAGAACTCCCTTAAATTGAGAAAAAAAAGGACTCACCTGCAACTGAAGATCTAATAGTTGTTATATCCAAAGAAGCTACTATAACTTTAGAAGATGTAACCTACACTGCAGCTGAGGTCAAACAAGTAACTCCGTCTCGACTAGCCATACAAGCCCTGGAGAATATCTTGTTTGCACCACCCTCTTCATTTGGGAGAGTGCAAACAAGAACTCCCTGACATTGAGGAAAAAGAGGACTCACTTAAAACTGAAGATCTAACAGTTGTTACATCCAAAGAAGCTACTATAACTCCAGAAGAGGTAACCTACGCTGTAGCTGAAGCCAAACAAGTAACTCCCTCTCGACTAGCCTTACAAGCCCAAGAAAATATCTTGTTTACACCACCCTCTTCATTTGGAAGAGTGCAAACAAGAGCGGATCCACCCTCTGCAGGACTAGCATAAGGATTGTATAGCCACAGCACATCAGAAACTAAAACAACACTGTAAGGTTCATGTTTCAATTTAGAGGGGGGTGAATAGGTTGTTTCAAACTTTTGATGTGGAATACTAGTTGTTTACAGAGTACTGTTTTATACATACTACAGAGGTAGTCTACAAATGACTGTTGGTAGTCTGCAGCAGAGAGTTCTAACTCTTTGAGTTTATCTCTGTTTTACTATGATGATCTGTTACTAATAATTCTAAATATCAATGCAATAAAAATAGTAATCAGACATAATATTTATACTCGTTCAGACACTCGATATCAAATGATGATCGAGAGCTTAATCTAGTCTTCCTTTGCTGACCAGTGTAGTCAAACCAAGAGATGAGTATCACTATCTTTCCATTTGAGCTTACAAGAAACTTCCTTTTACAAGTTCTCTAACTTGTACAAAAGATACTGAACCTAATACTTTGTATAGATCCAAGCTCCGGACTCTGCTGCAAGATTTGTTCTTCTACAGACTAGTGACAACCTCAATTGTATCTTCACGATTTAGCTTCCTTGTGTAATCTTTGAATTTCTGATGTATTTGCACTCTTTGTCTTTAAATCCTTATTCAATAACCTTACAATAATAAGCCTCAATGGTTCCGTTTTAAAATCTCAAGAAATGAACCTTTGTAGACAACGCACTGTTTCTGGCAGTCCACCCATATCCCCCACCATCTTGTTTCTGATGCTGACAGTCCACTATCTCCAGAATTTGTACTATTGCTACTTTAACTCAAATCTTCACATGACTGACTTCAAACCTATGACCCCATCCTGACAATCATCTCTACTGCAATATAGTCTACTGTAACCTTTAGTCTACACCCAGTCTCTCCCATAATCCTAGTCTACATCCTAGTCTGTATCCAATCTCTAATTGTAACTCTTGTCTGTATTCAGATCTGATTCACTTCATGCCTTGCCATGTTAGTCCTTATCTACAAGCTCAGTCCTTTATCGTGAAGCCTTTGAGTTCTTTTGTTACTTATCAACGCAATAGTTACTCATCCAAAGTCCTCTACAGTAGTCTGCATTTGGTGGTTTGCATGATACCCATACATCTGCAACCGTCTACTCACTGGCATCTAACCTAGACTATAACTACCTACTTGACTTCTAGCCTAAACACACTAACTACATTATAACCAATATATCTCAGTTTTGTTACATCAATTTCTATACAAACGGAGGGATTGCGCATTCCTATCAATCTCTCCCTAAATTGATGCTAACAAAAACTCCTATGTAAAATAAAAAGTAGCCTAATTTATCTAACTATTTAGATACATGTTTTGTTGAAACTAATTTCAACTTAATTACATTGTCTTAATAAAAACAATATAATTACTAAAAGGAGCTATATAAAATTTTAAGCTTACCTCTCGTGCTCCTTCCCTTTGCCACGCTTATGCCTTCGTTCTTCTTCAGTTTCTCTGTTGTGATTTCGATGCCTTTCCTCTGAGTCTCTGTAGTGTCATCTGCATTCTTCTTAAGATTCTTCCTTATGATGCCTGGACTTCTTAGCAGACTGCTCCTTTCCTTATTCAGAGAAATATTTCCTCTTTTCCGGAGAAGGCTTCTCCCCCTTAGATGTAGATGGGGTCCTCTGCTACTCAGCTGCAGGCTTCTACTCCCCCGATATTGCAGCTGGCTTCTTTTGCTGCTCTGTTGCATGCTTCTTCCCCTTTTTGTTAGCATTGAGGGTGGAGTTAAGAGTGTCAAGAGCAGTCCGCACGCTTTGAAGTTCAGAGAATATTTTCTTCTGAAAAACTTCTAGTTTGGTTTCAAGCAATCCAAACTTGGTGTCATTGATGCGGATGGTCTCATTGAGCTGTTGCTGAGTGGTTTGCAGAGCTTTGTGAAGTTTGTACAGACTTGCTTTGTGCTGGCCTCTGAATTTTCGTGAATCAAATGAGGTTATGCGATACTGTTGTAGATGCAGGGCATTTGCTCGTTCCATTTGATCAATAACCCCGTTCGTCAAATGGTTGAGTGTATTGCGAAAGTCATCAAAGGTCTTGTGTCTCATATGCCTTTCTTCTTCTTGTCATCTGTAATCGGCTGCATAGTTTCAAGAAGGTCATGAAAGGCCTGTTTGGTCCATTCATGCATCTTGAGGGTATCTTGCTCTAATCTTCCCATTCTGTAGTCAGCAGTGTCTTCTGAGGAAGAGAAGTGTCTCCTTTCTGCAGGTGGTTGGGGTAGAGCTAAAATGGTTTGTAAATCATTATCAGAGGCAGCCTTTATTGGAGTTACTGTAGATGGAAAAGTGATTCCTTCTGGAAATCCCATGGAGGGTGGATCTGCTTTCATCTTTCCAAAAGAGAAGGGGGTGTCAACAAGAGATTCTCTAGATCATGTATACTCAGAATAGGGGGAGTTGCTTGTATTCC
Organism: Drosera capensis; assembly: GCA_001925005.1. NCBI lineage: Eukaryota > Viridiplantae > Streptophyta > Magnoliopsida > Caryophyllales > Droseraceae > Drosera > Drosera capensis. The sequence goes on from LIEC01012066.1 coordinate 150,386, forward strand.
CTCGACTACACCTTGTGTGAAGTAGTACGCATCCTTTCCCTCAACTGCAATGGCTGGTAAAGCATTATCTTCGAGTGATTCCTCTGTAGTATCAAGTTCTGGAAGTTTTTCTGTGGTTTGTTGATCTTTAGCTTATTCTTTGTGTATCTCATCTGCCGCAAGACCAATGACTATTGATGTTTCTGTGACCGATTCCTCTTCTGAGGATGATTCAACCTACTCTTCTTCTGGAGTTACTTCTTGCTCTACTATTGGTCTTTTCGCAGAAAGCTCGACTTCTTGCTCTTCTACAACCGTGGCAGAAGGAACATCTGGTTCAAGTACTGAGGGTTTGTCAGCACGTTCCTCTGTTGCAGTTACTTCTTATTCTGTTACAGGGGCTTCTTCTGCTGGCTCAACTACAGTCATCTATACTTGTACTCCTTCCTCAGCAATTTGGTCGATTATGTCATCTTCATCATCTTGAAGATCTGGTTGTGGTTGATCACCACCATCCTCACCTGATGGTTGGTGTTCTACTAAATCAGGTCGAGAGAGATATTTATATATCTCCTCGATGGCAGCTTTGACATGTTTGACCAAGATCCCTTTCAGCCCAGCCTCGATTACTGGTGAGTTTATAAACTCAATATGTCTGAGGATGGCATGTTTGAGTCTGGTGGTCTTCAAGGTGGAATCCTTGTATTCAAGAACTCCATTGATCAGAAGATGAGGTTTCTTGGGTCTTGTTGACCTGCTGACCTCCTTCTTTTGAAGTTCAACCATTTGATGGATCTCTCCTTCTGTCATTCCAGTAATGTCTCCAATCAGTGTATGTGATTGGTATGGATTGATTTTGTATAGTGTTTTTGGTCCTTGGGGAATTAACTTTGGTCTTGCAAACCTTGTTATTCTTCTTGCTTTGGTTGTCCTGCCAAATGTTGTTGGTCTTGGTCTCTTGATTTACAAATTGTGATGTGATACAAATTCCTTGATCAATTCATCGCTTTGGGCCTTCTTCTGCATCTTAGCTTGTTTCCTTTCAGCGAGCAATTGAGTGTCTCTGACTTTCTGCTGCAGTAGACTTGCTTTGACTGCTTTGATAGTCTGCATGACTGTTTCAATTATCTTCTCAGGAGAAAGCCTTTCCTTACTTGTGTATGTTGTTATTGTCCATGCTGCAGTTGCAGTTGTTAGTTGGTCATCTGTAATTGTTGAAGTTTCCATTCCACTGCTTTAAAATGGAACAATTGCTATCGTTGTTGTTGGCTCTGCGGCAAGAGGTCTGATTGTGAGGGTGGATGCAGCAGAGTTAGCTTGAGCAAGGTCCATCTACAAGATTGATAGTTTGGCCTCTATTGCTTTTATTTCTTCATGAATGTAGCCTTATGCAATCAGCTTCTCTCTAACCTCGGCTCGAGGTCCTTTACTTGAGCTTCCAAAATCAGGTTCCTCAGGTTTTCATCTGCTCCTACCTTTAGGAACTGAATTGCCACGTTTGCATCATGGAGTGTAGTAATTTCTGGTACCTTGGATGGGATTTTGGAGGAAGATGGCTAATCTGCTCAGTCTACACTATTGCAGACCGTGTTTACTCTTCCTCCATGGCGAGTGGCTCTGCAGCAGGTTAATCTAACATAATTTCCTCGTCAGAGGTTTGCACAAGAATTTTTCTCTTTGTGCCTCTTGGTTGCTTCATTTTTTGTTGTGTTTTGGGGACTGGCATCATCTTGATTTGCATCTTTGCAGATCGTGTCTATACTACTGTGGTCTGTGCTAATATAGTGGTCTGCACTGCTGCAATGATCTTCTTGGCTTTCTGTCTCGTCTGCACTTCTGCAGACTTTAGTGGATGGTCTGCAGGTTTAACCATGGTCTGCACTACTGTAGTTTTCCTTGTCAGCCCAATAGGCTGCTTGCCTATTTTGTTAATGTTGATTTGTTTTGCTATGTTCCATGGTCTTCTCTCATTTTCAGAAAGCTATAATTTTTGTTTGAGAAAGATGCTAATGACCCTCCCAAACAGTGGTTGTCTTGCCTCTACAGCTTTGGCAAGTTGGTACATGAGTAACTTCGCCAAGTTGACTTCGTGTTTCATAAGTATTGCACACATGATTTCTTGCGATCAATGGTAATCTGATCTTTACTGTATTCTCTAGAGAGAATAACCTTCTTGACGATATTGACAAGCATCTTGTGTTCTTTGGATAAAAACTTCTTCATGGTCCTTATTCCCTCGTTCCACTTCTCTTCTAGTAGCATGACACGCCTTCCAGTTACCACTATCGTAGGTGGAATGATCCGTGATCCTTCATTGTTCAGGTTAAAGAATTGTGCAAAGTCGTCTGAGTTGATGAGGATTCCAATCTTCTTTGCCGTAGAGTGAGATGAGATTAATTGCAGATTGTCTGCAACTTTTGTTTTTTCGATGAAGTCCAGAACTTCATCATCATAGATCCTACTAAGTCTTTCACAGAAGTATTTGAGGCCGGCTTCCTTAATGAGATCGGCTACTTCCTTGACTTCATCGGATTCATCTCGTATTGTGTTGAAATCGAATACTATACCAGTTTGTAATTCGATCTTCTTTGTTGGGCTCTTTTGAGATGAGCTTGATGGAGTGTTGGCCATGTTTTCGAAAAGTGTTTGTTTGAAATTCTTGAGTTTTAAAAGTGAAATTGAAAGTTAGGGTTTCACTTTTCGTTCAGTAGAGTGCTCGAAAGATGAGCGTGAGATAGAGTTAAAGCCCTTTTTAGAGAGAGAAAGAGAGTATTATAAAGAGTAAAGTACTTTTCCAATTGAAAATTTTCAGTTTTTATACTTATTGGGAAAATATAGCCGTTGATAGTGATTTTCTAGCCGTTACACAGTACCAGTCATTTATTTGACCGTTTGAATTATTTTAGGAAAATAGTTTTGTAACATTTATTTATTTCCTAAAATAGATATAGCAGAGCAATATTACTTCTAGTCTGCTCTCTCCATACCGAGTAGTAGAGCATTTGACCAATTTCATTGTTTTAAATCAAGTATTCCCAATTCTCCACGGAATTGCGTAAACTTGCTCTCATCGAGAGGTTTTGTAAAGATATTTTCAATTTTTTTTTTCTGTTGGAATGTATTCCAATTTAATATGACCTTTCTATATATGATCCTTGATAAAATGATATCTGACATCAATGTGCTTGGTTCTTGAATGAAAAACTGGATTTTCTAAAATAGCCATTGTAAAGATGTTGTCACAAAATATGGAGGTTTTAGAAAATATCATACCATAATCTGCAAGTTGTGATTCCATCCATAGTATTTGTGCAGCACAGCTTCCAATAGCAATGTATTCAGCTTCTGCATTAGAGATAGACACAGTCGTCTGCTTCTTGCTAAACCATGATATTAGCCTTGCTCCAATGAATTGGCATGTTCCACTTGTACTTTTTCTGTCAATTATACATCATGCAAAATCTGCATCTGAAAAACCTATAAGTGTAAAATCTGATTCCCAATGATACCATACACTAAGGTTTGGAGTTCCTTTGAGATATTTCAGGATTCTCTATCTGTAGTGTAATGGGATTCCTTGGGATGAGATTGATACCTTGCACAGACACAGACTGCGTATTGAATGTCTGGTCTGTTTGCAGTAAGGTATAGTAATGATCCTATTACTCCTCTATACATTGTTTGATTTATCTTTTTTCCATGCTCATCTTTTTCTATTTTAATTAATGTGCACATAGGGGTTTTCATATGACTAGCACATTCTAAGCCATACTTCTTGATTGTGTTCTTCAAGTACTTGGATTGATTTAAAAAGATTCCACTTTTTATTTGCAGGACTTGAAGTCCTAGGAAATATTTTAGTTCCCCCATTAAACTCATTTGAAATTTGGATTTCATTAATTCTACAAAGCGTTCACAGAGTTTATCATTAGTGCAATCAAATATAATGTCATCAACATAGATTTGTACTAAAAATATATGTTTCTTATGCTGTTTGAGGAATAGAGTGGTATCAACCTTACCTCTTTCAAATTTATTTTCACATAAAAATGTTGAAAGGGTTTCATACCATGCCCTTCTAGCCTGTTTTAATCCATATAATGCTTTGTCTAGCCTATATACATAATCTGGATATTCATAGTCTTCAAAGCCAAGAGGTTGTCCAACATAGACTTCCTCTTGTAGCTTTCCATTTAGAAATGCACTTTTTACATTCATTTGATAGACTTTAAATCCTTGATATGCAGCATAGGCAAGGAACATCCTTATAGCTTCTAATCTTGCTATAAGGGCAAAGGTTTCATCAAAGTCTATTCCGTCTTCTTGTGAGTATCCCTTAGCAACTAATCTAGCTTTGTTTCTGATGACTATTTCATTTTCATCAGATTTGTTTCTAAATACCCATTTGCAGCCTACAACTGGATAGTTCTTTGGTCTTAGTGTTAGATATCATACCTTATTTATTTGGAACTCATTTAGTTCTTCTTGCATAGCATCTACCCAGTTTGGATCATTTAGGGCTTCATTTATTTTCTTAGGCTCTATTTCTGATATAAAGCATGCAGACAGACATTCTCCATTTGTTGCCCTTCTAGTCTGCACAGGTGCATCTTTATCTCTAATGATGTTATCCTGTGTATGTGCCTTGATCCATCTTCTTTTATCTTGTTCATTAGTTTCGAGCTGTTGAGTTTGTTCTTCAGTATCTGCTGCATTGTCATTGTTTACAGACGACTCTGCCTTGTCTGTAGTTTCAATGACCTCTTCTCCAGCCTGTTCATTACATGCATATTCCTCATCAAATACATTTGTATTTCTTATGAATGTTTCTGATTCATCAAATGATACGTATACTGATTCATCAATAGTTTGTGTTCTTTTATTGAATACTCTAAAGGCTTTGCTATTTGCAGAATACCCTAAGAAGGTTCCCTCATCTGTCTTAGGATCAAATTTCTACAAATGGCTTTTATCATTGTTATGTATATAACATATGCATCCGAAAGCATGAAAGTATTTGACACTAGGTGTCTTTCCTTTCCATAATTCGTAGGGAGTATTTTTATATAATTTGTGAATTGTGCATCTATTCTAAGTATAGCAAGTTGTACTAATTGCTTCTGCCAAGAGGTTCTTAGTTAAGTTTACATCAGATAGCATTGTCCTAGTTGCCTCTATGAGTGTTCTTTTTTTCCTCTCAGCAACACCATTTTGTTGAGGTGTTCTTGGTGCTGAGAAGTTGTGCTTCATTCTATGATTATTGTTGTAGACATCTACTCCTGTTTGATCAAATTCAGTGCCATGATCACTTTTTATTGTGATTACTTCTATGCCTTTTTCATTCTGAATTTGTCTTAGGAATCTAGTAAGCATACTATAAGTTTCATTCTTTTTATGTAGGAACATTACCCAAGTATATCTTGAGTAATCATCTACTATAACTAGAGTGTATTTCTTTATATTCAAGCTTTCTACCTCAACTGGACCAAAGATATCCATATACAATAACTCAAGAATTCTAATTGATTCAGATGAATTTAGAGGTCTAAAGCTAACTTTAGTCTGCTTGCCTTCTTGGCATGGTTTGCAAAGTTTATCCTTTTTAAGCTTTACTTGGGGAAGTCCTCTTACTAGGTTTTTTTAAGACAATCTGGCTATAGTTTTGAAATTAAGATGAGCTAATCTTTTGTGCCATAAGCAGTTTGTATCTTCATCTTCTTCAGTATAGAAACATGTTATTTGTTCTCACTGTGATAAATCAAAGTCAACTGCATAAATGTTTCCTTTTCTAATTCCTAGTAATTTGACTTCTTGTTTGATTTTATCCTTTACTTGGCATGTATCATAAGTAAATAACACATCATAATTTTTATCACATAATTGACTAATGGATAGCAGGTTATGTTCTAAGCCCTTAACATAAGCAACATCTCTAAAGATTAAGGAGCCTGTACCAAGGGTTCCATAACCCTTCATTGTACCTGTCTTTCCTCCTCCAAATACGACAAGAGGTCCTTGTTCTTTTCTGTAAACTTCAAGGTTGGATTTGTTTCCTGTCATGTGTCGTGAGCATCCACTATCCAGGTACTATATGCCCTTTTGTTGTAGAGAGCTTGTACATGGTACCTACTCATTTGGGTCCTTATTGGTTAGTTTTTGGAATCCACACTTCAATTATCTTTTTGTGTGAGTTCCAGCATTCAAATGATTTGTGGTCAATTTTGCCATAGGTAAAGCAGTAGACCTTTGGTCTTATGCTTCTTAGTGGTCTGCTCCACTTAGTCAGCTGCTCTTGACATGACCAAGTGTGTCTCAAATATGGTTTTCTTCAAGTTATTCTTGAGAAGTTATTCCATAATGAGTAGTTAGGTAGATGCTGAGCTTCGTAAGGCCTTTCTCTGAATTCTCTTTTAAAGTTCCTTACCTTCAGCTTCTTATTGTATTTATTATAAGCATGTACTGGTAATCTGCTCCAATTCCTTTGAGGTTGAGCAGTAGAGATCTTACTTTGTAGTAGAGATCTAGTGAGCATATTGTTCTTACTCAGTACTGTTTGTACAGTTGAGCTTTTATTTCTTTGCACAGTCTATGTAGCAGAGCATTGGCTCTTATGCGCATATGCAGTAGAAATGTTCCGTTTCTGCAGAACTTTTCCAGTGGTCTACTCAACTTCCTTGGTAGTGACCTTTTTATCCACATTGTTGTTCAACGAGTCATTGTATCCTAACCCAGTTTTATCATGGGTGGATTGACCTGTGTTGATCAGTTTTTGCATATCTAAGGTCTTGCCATTTCAAGCATCCACTTGCTTTTGAAGCTCAGTGTTTCTCAATGTAAGTGTTTCCACTACTGCATTGTGAAGTTTTTTACTCTTTCATTTGCTTCTTTCAGTTTATCTTTAGCATTGATTAGATTATTACTAGTCTCTTCATTTAATTATATTTCTCTTTGAGAATTGCAATCTCATTAAGATTTTCTTTATTTTCCTTTAAAAGGGAAATAAAGCTTTCAAAGGTTTCTTGAAGTACTTCCTTCAATTCCTCTGTGGTGGCCTTTGAGTCAGAGAGATCAAATACCTGTTTTTGTTCATCTTCTTTGGCCATGAGACATAGCTGAGCATTTGACATGATATCTTCATCATCAGAGTCTGTGTCGCTCCATGTCTTTCCTGCATAGGCTTTGCCTCTTTCCTTTCTTCCAGAGGTAACTTTGTTGTGGTCCTTCTTGAACTTTGGTGCAGACGAATTTGTGTTGGTCGTCTGCAGTTTGTAGCAAAGTGCCCTGGTCTGCCACAGTTGTAGCAGACTCCCTTATAGCTGTTGTCTTTGTGTTCCACATTTTACCAGAGATCTCACAAACTTTAGGTTGACTTCCTTGTTTTCAAAAGTATTTACTAAGATTTTGAGATTGTTGATGAGAACATTGAACCTTTCGAAGAAAGTAGTCAGATTCTCATCAAATCTCATTGAGACTAGTTCATATTGTTGTATTAATGCATTCTTCTTGTTTTCTCTGATCTGATTAGTTCCTTTATTTCTTAGCAGTAGAGCCTCCCATGCTTCATTTGCTATCTTAGTATGAATCATAATCTCAAACATGTTGTCATCTAGGGATTTGGATATTTGATTTAGATCTTTACTTCTAACCATCTTTAGATCCCAGTCTTCTCTCGACTAGAGTGATGTTGGTAGTTGTACTTCTCTTGTTAAATCCTTTGGATCTGGCATCATTGAGTTGAGATGTGCAAGCATTCTTAACTTCTAGTGATTGAACTTTTCGAAAAGCAAGTTGGAGGTTCTCCACTGTTAGGACATTTGGGAAATTTTGGTGGAGCCATTGTTCTTCATAAAAACAAAACTGTTAGTAACTTCTTTGCAAATAATAACCTTTTTCTTTCCACAAACTGTTAAGTCTGGAAAGTCAAGCTCTGATACCAATTGTAAGGTTCAAGTTTCAACCTAGGGGGGTGAATAGGTTATTTCAAACTTTAGATGCGGAATACTAGTTCTTTGCAGAGTACTATTTTATGCACACTACTGAGGTAGTCTGCAAATGACTGTTGATAGTCTACAGCAGAGAGTTCTAACTCTTTCAATTTATCTCTGTTTGGCTGTTATGATCTCTTACTAACAATTCTAAATATCAATGCAATAAAAATAGTAATCAGACATAATATTTATACTCGTTCAGACACTCGATATCAAATGATGATCGAGAGTTTAGTCGAGTCTTCCCTTAGTGACCAGTGTAGTCAAGCCAAGAGGTAAATATCATTATCTTCTTATTTGAGCTTACAAGAAGCTTCCTTCTATAAGTTGTCTAACTTGTACAAAAGATAAAGAACCTAATACTTTGCATAGATCCAAGCTCTAGACTCTGCTGTAAGATTTGTTCTTCTGCAGATTAGTGACACCCTCAACTGTATCTTCAAGATTTAGCTTGCTTGTGCAATGTCTGAATTTCTGATCGCTTTGCACTCTTTGCCTTTAAATCCTTATTCAAGAGCCTCACAACAATAAGTCTCAGCGGTTCCCTTTTAAAGGCTCAAGGAACGAACCTTTGTAGATAACGCACTTTTCCTGACAGTTCACTCATGTTCTCCACCATCTCGTTTCTGATGCTAGCAGTCCACTATCTCCAGAATTTGTGCCGTTGCTACTTTAACTCAAATCTTCACTTGATTGACTTCAAACCTGTGACCCCACCCTAACAATCATCTCTTCTGCAATCTAATCTACTGTAACCTTTAGTATGTACCCAGTCTCTCCCACAATCCTAGTCTGCATCCAGTCTTTACCACAACTCTTGTCTGCACTCAGATCTGATTCAGTTCATGCCTTGCCATGTTCATCCTCGTGTGCAAGCTCAGTCCTTCATCCTAAAGCCTATGAGTTCTTTTTTTTCTTATCAACGCAATAGTTGCTCATCCAAAGTCCTCTACAGTAGTCTGCATCTGGTGGTTTGCACGATGCCTATACATCTGTAATTGTCTGCTCACTGGCATCTCACCTAGACTGCAACTACCTACTTGACTTCTAGCTTAAACACACTAACTACATTATAACTAATACATCTTAGTTTTGTTACATCAATTTCTATACAAATGAAGGGATTGCACATTCCTATCAAACACCTTCTTCAACAGTCAAGAATCTAACAATAAAGTTTGATGAAGGTGGTATTCAAGTCATTTCTATTCAACCACATCAACAAGGAGAAAGAATTCCATCCTCACCTTGAGAGAACACCTCCCAATACAGGCTGCGACAGCTGGATCAAGAAGTATACAATCTGCACTCATGGACCAGGGATGCATTTCACGAGCTGCTTGAGACCTTGCAGCCGATTGCTGAAGACATAGAGGAAGAAAAAGAAATTAGAAAGAAAACCTTCCAAGATTTTCAAAGCACCTTGAGCAACTTAGCAGCAGGTGTCATTGACCAAATGAAGCAAGAAAAATAATTGAATCTTCAACATCAAAGGAACAACACCTCCAACTTTAGCAAATTCAAAGGTTAACACACTACTGAAGTCCGAATGCTCAATAAAGCTCTGCAGACTACCAAGAAGCAAATTGATTACCATATGCGCATAAATGACACCAAATTCGATCTTCTCGAAGCCAAACTGCAAGTAGTTCAAAGGAACATCTTCTCTGAACTCAAAGTCGTCCGAACTGCTCTTGCAACACTAACCTCCACCCTCAATGATAACAAAAGGAGGAAGAAGCCATCTGAAGCAGAGCAGCAGAAGACTCCAAGAAAGCCTGCAGTTGAGCAGTAGAGGGCCCCATCTAAAACTCAGGGGGAGAAGTTATCTATAACAAAGAGGAAAAGTTCCTCTCAACAAGGAAGAGAGCAGTCTGCTAAAAGGTTTAGGCATCATAAGGAAGAATCCTACGCAGAACTTAGAAGACACTACAGAGAATCAGAGGAAAGGCATCGAAAGCATAGCAGAGAATCTGAGGAAGAACGAAGGCATAAGCGCAACAAAGAAAAGGAGCACCAAAGGTAAGCTTGACTTTGGATGTACAACTATTACATTGATTAGTAACAAAAGAATGTCAAAAAATCCAGCATCTTAGGACTGAGCTTGCAAACGAGGACCAACAAAGAATGCATCAATGTGCAACAGATCTGGGTACAGACCAGAGTTACAGCAGAGACTGGGTACAGACTAGGGTTGTAATATAGGATGCAGACTATGGTTACGACATAGACTAAGTACAAACTGAAGGTTGCAATAGATTGGGTGCATCAGAGGATGGTTGCTGGTGGTTGAGTCAAAGGTTTGTAGTCAGTCAAACGGAGATTTGAGCTAAAGTAGCAACGACACATATTCTGGAGATAGTGGACTGCTAGCATATGAAATGAAATGGTGAGGGGCACGAGTGGCAAAGTGTCATTCCAAGAACAGTACGTTGTCTACCTAGGTTCGTTCCTTGAGCCTTTAAAAGGGAACCGTTAAGGCTTATTGAAGTAAGGCTGATAAAGAAGGATTGAAAGGCAAAGAGTGCAAAGCAAACAAAAATTCAAAGATTACTCAAGAAAGCTAAATCGTGAAGATACATTGAAGTGGGTATCACTAGTCTGCAGAAGACCAAATCTTGCAGCAGAGTTCAGAGTTTGGATCAGTGCAAAAGATCTAGGTTCTATATCTTTTTGTACAAGTTAGATAACTTGTAAAAAGAAAGTTTCTTGTAAGCTCAAACAAGAAGATAGTGATACTCACCTCTTGACTTGACTACACTGATCACCAAGGAAAGACTGGACTAAACTCTCAATTATCATTTGATATCGAGTGTCTGAACCAGTATAAATACTGTGTCTATTATTTTCCTTTATTACATTGATATTTTGAACTGTTAGAAATAAATCATCACAGCCAAACAGAGATAAAACTCAAAGAGTTTGAACTCTCTGCTGTACAGACTACCTAAGGAGTCTGCATAAAATAGTGGTCTGCAAAGAACTAGTATTCCGCATTAAAACTTTGATTAAATTATTGAAACAACCTATTCATCCCACCTCTCTAGGTTGAAACTTGGACCTTACAACGTGCAATATGTTGTTCTCTACATGTAGTAGAACCTTATGTAGTTTAACCCCATGCAATGACATATTCCTCAATTGAGAAATCTGAACATTTTTCGAACTCGATAAAATAATTTAGTGATCATTTATCATCATTAATTTTTGTTGGTGTTTCTTTCCAATCGAGTAATAAAGAAAATTATAACATCCATGCAACGTATGGGGTAGCAAATTAGTATATATCGTATTATCTAGTCTTTTTTAAGATGAAAAACTTCATGGCGGTATGATGATATGACAAGGGAGTTATTGTAATTAAAAAATGTCAGTTCAAAAAGAACAAAATCAATTAAAAAATCTAATCTAACATATATCTTAACCAATTAAAATAAAATCTATATCCTGATTCCTCCTCTCATCATTCATAATTCATTCGCATCCCATCATCACCCCAATTCACTAAAAATTTTAATATCTCAAATCTAATATAAAATATTTGGATTAAGTAAAAAAATATAATCATCATATATACAAAATATTTCACAAAGAAATATAAAAAAATCCTTAAACCTTTATACTCGATATGAAATCTTCATTAAATAATTACAAATAATCTTATCTATCAGGATATTATATTCTTATTTCACAATGTGAGAATTATTTTTTTTTTGTTCTCATACATTAATACACACTATTGAATTTTCTATTTTACTTTTATACATCGAGTTTTAGACTAGATTTTTTTATCTCTATCTTTTAACTCAAACTAATAATCTTTGAAATTGAAGACTAATATAAACAACGCAAGTAGAACGTAATATTTTAATCAATTTATCGAAAAAAATTAAGAAGCAAACTATCAAGTTCAATAGACAATAATCTAGATAGCTATATAGGTAAGTTTTTTTAGTATGAATATTATTTTAACTCTATTATTTTTATTTATCCCGTACAACACATGAGTCAATAAAAATTTAACAGCTTGGTAAGGCAATCGGTATGATCACGCCAAGTGTATGCCAATAAGGGTGGAATATTTATTTATAATATCTACCCCATCAACAAAAAACAAATTTTTCCTGAGTTAATTCTACAGTAACTTATTACGATTATGAGAACTCTATTGACTTAAGTATGGGAGCTGATCCCTTGAGAACACCACCTCGAACCTGACTAACAGGTCGATGGTTTCTATATATGATAACATATGAAGTGAGTACGGTCCATAGCCAACAATCCAAATTCTCAACTTAAATATGTGAGCTCATAAACCCAGGTTTTATCCAACCTTTCACACAAGCAGTTTCTTTAAGACTCGTTCCGTCCCATGAAAAATACAACATATACATATTTTGTAATATTCTAAATGCATAATTATAAGTCTCGTTTTCATATCAAATCACTTCTCATTGTCCCGTCATATGCATTAGATTGATGTACATAACTTATATAATTAATGTTTCACGATAAATTTATAAAAAAAATTACATTTGATTATCGTTACATATTTATCAAATTATGTATATAATTTTCGTTGGACCGAGGAGTAGGTAGGAAAATCGTTCAGCCGGTGCTGTAGTAGTCCCAAAACTTGTATTAATGGTAGCATGTTGCTTATGCGACAGGAGCAATTCAATGTTTTAAGAGCATTTTTCATTTGATTATAACATCATTATTATTCAAACAGTGACATTTATATCTAGATTCGAAACTACAGGATTTACATCTGCATCCAAAAATATGCAACAGTTACTTCATTCCAAACTAATTTATGTAATAATGCGATGTTGGGCATAGACTTCCCCTTAGGAACCTTTTTTTTTTTTTTGCATTGTCACGTATTCCTCCCAAAAGGAAAACACAAGTATACGAGCTCAGCTAATCATATCAGGTCCGTATCAAAACGAGTCCAAGGATCACAACCCAAGCCGACACAAAAACAATCACTAATAGCAGGGTTCACGGCGTTCAACGGTTTTTCATTGATAAATCAATTTGAGTAATCACCAACTAAAGTGCAGGAAAACAATATCAACGTATAATCACGAGATAAACAAACCATTACAAAACGTAACTAGCCAATATTATTAATCTTTATTCTAGACGGGAATCGAATCAAACCAAATCACACTAATCGAAAATTATACCACCATCCTGGGATTGATCTTGGCTCTGAGAGGATTCTTCATCACGACCGTGAACTCCAATTTCTCACCGAAATCAACTTTGCTATCCTCAGGGTACCCTTTCCACTCGAACTCCTGCAACATTCTCGCGATCATCAAATGAACGTGAACCGTTGCCATGCTCAGGCCCGGACAGATCCTACGGCCAGCACCGAAAGGCAACATCCTAACTGCAGTAACCCCCGTGATGTCCGCATCCTCCCCGCCTGTCAGGAACCGATCAGGGTCGAACCTTTCAGGGTGCGACCAGAGCTTCGGGTCCTCCGATATCCCGGGAAGGAAGATCTCGATGTTGGTGTCGGGCAGGATGTCGTATCCGCCCAATGTAGTCGGCTCCGTCACAGCATGTGTAAGGGAGAAGTATGTAGGTGGATGTTTTCGTAATAATTCTTTACAGAATGCGTGTAAGTATGGCATTTGATCCAAGTCCGTCTCCTCGACTGTTCGGCTCCCGACACTTGCCCGGATCTCCTCGTAGAGCCTGGATTGCATCTCCGGGTTCTCGATCAATCGGGCCACGGCCCACTCGATGGCAGTCCCTGTGGTGTCGGTTCCTCCGTTTAGGAACTCCGAGCAGAGAGTCACGATCTCGGGGTTCGTCGGGCCCAATTTCCGGCCCTCGACCTTCATGTCGAAGAGAGTGTCGAGGTAAGAGAATGTGGCTGCCGAGGGGTCCGATCCCGGGTTTCGGAGGATGGCCCTTCGTTTCTCGATGAAGGGGACGAGGGTTTCGATCTGCTTACGGCGCACTTGCAGTGCGTTCTTCTGCTGTTTGGAGAAGAATGGCCGTAGGAGCGGAAGATAATCGTCGATTCTCGGATCGAGGGTTATGAGCACAATCTTCATCATCTGATCCATCTTCTCGATGGTGTCCTCGCTCATCTCGACCCCGAAACACATAGCCAACAGAATACAGAACACTGCGAACCTAGCATTCTTGAGTACCCAAACGACCCCGCCATTCATCTCGGCCTCGGAGGACAGCCTCTCGATGAACTTATCCATCGCAGAGTCCCTCACATTCTTGAACTCCTTGAGCCTGCTGGAGCTCAGCATGTTCTGGACCATGTTCCGCCTCAGCGACCGCCACACAGGCCCATACAGAGCCGCATTGACCGTAAACTTATCACAACTAAAGATCGTCCTCGTCGGATTCTCCCGAGGCCTCGTCGCGAAAACCTGTCCCTTCTGGATCAGAGCTTCATGAGCAAGCTCCGCACTGCTAATAATAATCATAGTCCTCGAACCCATCTTGAGGGTGAAAATCGGGCCATACGTCGGCCTTATCTCCCTCACGTACTCGAAGAATTGTTTCCCGGAGTTCACCACCTGGAAGAGGTTGCCAACAACCGGCCAGCCCGGCGGGCCCGGGGGCAGCTTGAACGCCCCCTTGTTCTTCTTCGTTCGAGAAAGAATCAACAATGTGGAGATCAGAAACCCCAATGAAATTAAAATGAGGTTTTTGTAGGAAGAAAACATGGTTGAATCTGAAGAATCTATGGAGAGTAAAGTACAGTTATAAGTGATGATATGAGGAGTGGGTGAAGGTTGAGAAAAGAGGAGAATAAGTCTTATAAGAAATGAGGTAGGGAGCTGAAATTACAGGTGAGTACAATAAAGGCAGTCCATGAAGTCGGGGGCAAATTCAAGTATTCAGCTGCCCTCTTTTAAGTTCTTTTGGGTGGGTGATAAATGCTTCGTCCTAGCTGTTAGTATGCTTTTTCTTTTTCTTTTTCTTTTTCGTTTTTATACTATTAGAATTGAACGTGGTTTCTATGTGTTTGGTTTGAGGCAAACCAAGGACTTGGGAAACTGTGGGGAGTTGAGTTCGGTGACAGTTGGTGAGTCATAATCATCTTGGAGGTGGATCGTCATTCCAAAAAAAAAAAAAAAAAAAAACAACACATATATTGTAACTGATTTCCACCGTTTAATGAAATAAACAGTTGAAACAAATTTGTGGAAAAAAGCAATCCTATGATTCAAAACCTCTACAGCACAAACAGCATAGCGATCCCAATCCAATCATCTTGGCATGAGCAGGGAGAGATGAACTTCAGTTTCCTGTTGATATGTGAAAGAGCAGAGGAGCTGTCAACAATAATGTAATTCTATTTCATGTATTGGGAAGGGAAAGAATAGATATCTATGCCCTAGTTTGGTACACATATGAGACAAGACGGGATAAATAGTGAGGGGATTATAAATCTCTTAATTATAAACACCAAGATTAATTATCTCATCTTTTTTTTCACAAACCATATTTTATATCAATGGAATTATGAAACTAAAGTTCAACAAAAATCTTTTTATGATACTGTCGTGTGGCGTGCGTGGGTTGGGAGTTGGCTAACGGTTATGGGTAGGGCGACGGGTGGTGATGGACGATCATGCGATGGCCCCGGGTGGCGTCGACAGGCAACGATCGACGACTATTGATCAGCGTTTGGTGATCAATGGTGGTCGGCAGTTGGCAATCGGCATCTACGATCGACGGTCGAAGGTCGTTGATCAGGCGTTAGCCAAGGGCCAACAATCGGCGATGACAATCGATGAACGACGATCCGTCATTTTTAGAGGACAACGATCTGCAACGACGGTTGACGGTCGGAGGTTAGTGGTAAGAAGCGATCGACGATCGGGGTTCTGTGGTTATCAATTGTCGATCATCCATCGGACGACGATAGATGGTTTGCAATCGTCTAACAATGATCGATGGTTTTCAATCTTCGAACAACGAACGACATCGTCGATTAGAGGTGGGCGGTTGTCAGTCGATGATCAATAGTAGGTAGCCAATGTTGGGCGGTGGGTAATGTCTAGTGGATGGTAGGAAGATGGATTAAGGTTTAATAGAGGTGTTTAAGTACTTATCCTGAAAGATGTGATTAATAATACCATGACGGTAGATGGGATTGATATTAAAGGGATTATCCCACTAGGTGGGTTTGCTAATTCAAGTGTGATTAGTAGGATTAGTATCAAATCCCCCAAACATGCCATATAAATATAAGAATTCATTAAGGGTTCAATTAAGGACTATTGCTTACCAGTAGAGCTTCATCTATTTTTTCGAGTTTTAAGGAAGGGAATTTTGAGAACCATTAGTTATTATAATTGTATTTAGGGACGCCTTATATGTACATGAAACTTTACCATGATAATTGTTAGGATATTTTTTATTTATAACAAAAAAATATCATTAGTTGTATGTTCCAATATTAGTCGCACGATTAAGTTTAGAAATAACCGATGAAGATTAAATCATCCATATTAAAATCCTAATGTTTCTTATATATACCAGGTTGGAGGCATAACCAAACTATATACCTTTGTTGTTATACTTTAAGACTAGTCAGGAGGGAATAACCAACGTATTTGGTGAGGACTTTGGGATGTATTATGTGGCGTCACAATAGAGTCTGACGTTGTATCATTAAGGGTATCTCACAAAAGTTTTGATGAGGATTTTGAGACATATCATGTGTAGTCTGATCCATCGACTTATAAGGAAATTATGAGGTCTAGAGACTCTTTGTTATGGGCATAAGCTATTAATGATGAGAAGAATTGTGTGCTGGAAAATCAAACGTGGATCTAATCGATTTATCTAAAGGGACTAAGACAGTAGGGTGCAAATGGATTTTGAAGAACAAACTCAATCTAGATGGATCAATAGTCAAGTATAAAGCACATCTCGTAGCTAAAGGCATACTCAGGTGAATGGGGTGGACTATTGTAATGTATATTCACCTACATGTCATCTGGTTATAAAAAGAATTTTTCTTACTTTTACATCTATTGAGGGGTTTCCTGTTCGTCAAATAGATGTGAAGATAACTTTTTTTTTTTTTATTGGAGAGTTGAATGATGATATCTATATAAACCAATCTGAAGAGTTTGTCATGAAGAATTTTGAAAAGAAGGTTTGTAAATTGAACAAATCTTTATATGTTCTTAAACAAACACCTAAGATATAACATCAAAAGTTTGAAAAAACGGTAAAATCTCTTTGTTTTCATAGCAGCAGTTCGGATAAGTACTTTTATTATCATCTCGTGTCGAAGAAGCCCATAAATATCTGTTTTTTTATAGATGGCACGATAGTTCTTGGTTTTGATCTTTCTGTAGAGAAATACGTGAAACAATCTTTAACGAAACAATTTGTCATGAAAGGTATGGGTGATGTTGGCACTATACTTGACATGAAAGTAGGTTTTCAACGATAATGAATGATGACCCTTAGTCAATCTCATTATATTGAGAAACTATTTTCCGAGGGGGATGCAACATGTGTAAAGCTGTTGAAACACCTTATGACTACAGTTAATGGTTAAAACTAAATGAGGATGCTGCTATGAATGAGTTAGAGTATTCTAAGTTGGTTGATAGTCTCATGTATGCTACGAGTTGTAATAGACCTCAAAACTTTTACGGTAAGTATGTTAAGTTGTTTAACTAGTAATCCTAATAAGGATCATTGGGATGCTCTTTCCAGATTGATTACATATCTTAAGGGTACTCAGCATATGCTTTGCGCTATGCAAGTCATCCTTTACTTTTAGAAGGATACTTTAACGCTACTTGGAACTCAAAATTGAGTGACAACAAGTCTACTACTCGTTATATATTTACCTTGTGTGGAGCAACTCTTGTATGGAAATGTAAAAGACAGACATGTCTAGTGTTGTTGTCTTTGGAGTTAGAACTCTATTCTTTACTTTCTGCAGCCGATGAAGCGGATTGGATATATCATTTAATTTTAGATCTTCCATTATAAAAGTTTAAGATAAACTCGGTTCCAATGTTCTACGATAATCAATAATGATAGTCAATAACTCACTCTTAAATGGAAAAAATAGGCATACTTAAACAAACAATGCTTAATTATTTGATTGAATACAGAATTATCACTTTGACATATGTGAAGTTGAAGAAAAACATGATAGATTTTTTTATTAAAGGTTTACCCAAAAATCTAACATTCAAAACTGTACGAGATATGGGATTAAACATTTTATAGAAAGGTCATAATTATTTCTTGTCATTTTGAATGAGTTCGAATCTAATGGAGAACTTTGAAAATTTAGTGGAATAGACATTTAAGACGATTCAAATATTTTGACAATTTAATGACAAGTGTTGAGTGTGAGAATTGTTATGTCATTTCACATTTGATGATGTGACAAGTCTTTGTATTAAAATTTATTTTAAATTCTTTCAGATATGTGTATTAGAATTGTCTGATATGTTTCAATGAGGTTATAGTCAAGTTTATGCCATTCCATATTTGGTGATATGTTTTATATGATTTGAAGTGTCATTCCAAACTTTAATGATACAACAAAGGTAAATGTGATGACTTACTTATCATAGCCATTCAAATGGAAACATAAAAGTGGTTTTTCATAGAAATTGTTACTTCTAATGATATAATTGGATCATAATGTCTATTGATGTTCATTTTTGTCTTTGTTCAATTATACTATGTTCTTGTTGTAGACTAAAGATACTTTTTACACCATGGTACTTTATCTTGGATTCATATTTACTTATGATATTCAAGTTTTGGTTACCTACAGTGGATAACATGGAAATCAAGGGGTTTGAGAAGGTTAATCTGGATGTTGACGATGATGATTTAGTCGACGAGTAGGGTTGTCACACTATGGAGGAGTTTTGGTTTTAGTTTGATCTTGATAGTTGTTCGAGTTTAGAATTTTCGACCTCTATGACTTGTTGACTATTACTTGAAGTTCATTGTTTTGTTGATTCAGGTCCTTTGAATCTTATTTGTCTTTGACAATACGAATGATTCATTATTAAGTTTTGGACATTACATATTGAGACTAATTGATGTTGCAATATCAAGAATATAGTAGAAGATTGTTGAGATATTCTATTATTTATAACATCAAAATATCTTTCATTATATGTTCTAATATCAGTCGTATAATTAAATTTAGGAATAAATTATGGAGATTAAATCGTTTATGTTAAAAGGCTAGTGTTTCCTATATATATTACCCTGGAGACAACAGTCATGATATTCCAAAAAAAAAAAAAAATACATTGATTGTTTTGCTCTAAGCCTAGTTAGGGAACAACAAAATTATTTTACAGTAGATGTTATCTAGCGTCCAAAAACCCTATTAATATAGCAACAAGATAGCTATCGCGTTGGTGTATGCATGCAAATTGATTTGTTAATTCTCTAAAAATATAGATAGATTATTAGAGTTCAATCCCACGAGAAACTCTATATTTTAGGATTCTAATTAACTTATTGTCATTTATCTCAACTAAATTGGAAATGAGATTCTATGGTTGTGTTGAAGTTGTGTTGATTTTAATAAAACAAAAGATCTTACACATTTTTGGAGAATATTGGGGTTTATTATACCATATGAGAGAGCTGGTATGGAGTATATTATAAAATTTTGATATTTTAAATTAAAATATTATAAAAATAGATATGTTGCATGTAATTTGTGACGACTCGAATGAAAAGCTTACAATAATATGAGACTATGATAAACACTTATTTAAGTTGATGGTGTAAATTATAAATAAATTATTTTTTCCTTCTTAATAACCAATTTCTTGTAGTGATTTTATTTAAGAGATGATTACCTATAGATGCAATTTGATGATCATATTATCCTATAGATACACAATAATTTTAATTTTCTCTACAAGTGCACCTAACGTAATCAACCCAATTTTGAAATGAAATTAAAAATCTTATTTCGTAAAAAAACTATATAGAAATTGACGTAACAAAACTGAGATGTATTAGTCATAATATAGTTAAAATATTTAGGCTAGAAGTCAAGTAGGTAGTTGTAGTCTAGGTTGGATGCTGGAGAGCAGACGGCTGCAGATGATAGAGATTAGATGAGACACGAGATGCAGACTATTACAAAGGTCTTTGGCTAAGCACCTAAGGCATTGATGAGCAACAAAAGAACGTCAAAGGCTTCAGGATCTAGGAATAAGGTTGTAGACAAGGACCAACACAACAATACATGAAGTGCATCAGATCTGAGTGTAGATCAGAGTTACAGTAGAGACTCGGTTCAGACTAGGGTCGCAGTATGGGATGCAGACTATGGATGCGACATAGACTGCGTGCAAGCTAAAGGTTACAACAGACAGGAGTACAACAAAGATGATTGTTGAGATGGGGTCAAAGGTTTAAAGTCATTTAAACGAAGATTTAAGTTAAAGCAACAACGACACAATTTCTGAAGTTAGTGGACTGCCAGTATAAAAAACAAGATGATGGGGGACACGAGTGGCAATATGTCATGTCAGAAACAGTACCATGTTGCTGGGTTCATTTTCTACGCCCATAAAAGAAACCGATGAAGCTCATTGAAGTAAGGTTGTTGAATAAGGGTTGATAGGCAAGAGTGCAAAGCAATCAACATTCAAAAATTACTCAAGAGAATTGAATCGTGAAAAACAAAATAAAGAGGGTTCACTAGTATGCAGAAGAACAATATTTGCAGCAGAGTTCATGATACTGAATTTGTGCAAAGATTGTGCGTCTTCATCTTTTGTACAAGTTAGAAAGAAGTTCTCTTGTAAGCTATAAACAAGAAGATTATGACACTCACCTCTTGGCTTAACTACACTGGTAACCAAGGCAAGACTGGACTAAACTCTTATTTATCAATTGATAACAAGTGTCTGAATCAGTATAAATACTGTGTCTCTTACATGCTTTCATTTCTTAGTATTTAGAACTATTAGAAACCAACCTTCACAGCCAAAACAGAGGCAAATTCGAAGATGGATATGGTTGCTATGAAAGATGGGTACTTTTAAAACAAAAATATTTTATTTTCATTTGGATGTCTATTTATGGTTCAAATCATCAGCAAGGCGCTACTTACACAAAATAGAGTCATATCATAGAGAAGTAACAAAACGACTTTAGCAAGGACTTATAACTTCCTTAGAAATCATATTCAAACTACATACACTACTTTAACAATCATTAAAGATAAGTAATATCATATTATATTGCTTAAACCATGATTTTGAAAACAAAAGACTCAATTTTCTTCCTCTTCTTCTTTTTTCTACTTTAATTTCATTATTTTAAATTTTTTATGGTTTTTTTGTTTTTGTACGAAAATTAAAGAAATATTTCTCAAAAAATCTCACATGTTTATTAAAATAACGAAAATAAAATAAATAACTAACTAAGCTTACCTAACCTTATCTAGCTAAGCACAACCCCAAAACTAAACTAAATATTGTCCTCTATGGGATAAAAATTAAGCGTAAGTGGACGGAATATACCTCATATGATCATGATTTAGGCCCCACGAACACATGTCATTTATGAATCGATGTGTGTATAAATACACGTATTTTATTTATGTTAAGATATTGTTTTATCGTATTTGGGTTCTTTATTTCATGTTTTTAGTTTACTTTATGTTTTTGAACTTGGATACTGTTTTTTGCATGTTTTCATTGTAAATTTGATTGAGAAGAGCAACTTTTGACAACTCATGAATTGGATGAAAGAAATCTTGAAGATGATCGTGATAAAGTGTGATGATTTACTATCACTCATATTGATTTCGATGATTTCTGGCGATACTCACATGCATTGGATAATGATGTTAATGTTAAAAGTCGTTTGGAGCTAAACCGATATTTTTAAGGCATATTTGAGAAAGGATGATCCATTAAAGTTAAACAACATATAGATGATGACTAGATGCCATTTTGAGGGTTCAAATGATGTCATTTAAAGTGTTTTATGTTGATATAAGGGAAACATAAGGTATTCCATCGATCACGACGAAGTTCAATGATTATTACACTAGTATATGTAGCTTAAATATCATTTTTAAGGAAGTCATAGGTCCATGCTAACACCGTTCTATTACTTTCCTATGATATGCCTCTTTCATGTGTAGATAGCTTTTAGTGGTGACTTGAATAGTAAATAGACATTTCTAAAAAAAGAAAGGAAAACTCCTTGTTTCCCCTTTTATGCCATCCATTCATTCACCCACCGATTATAGGGGCATAGTGCCAGTTTCTGAAAAACAAATTGTTTATAAAGCACCCATCTTCCATGATGGCCCTTATTCTATTTTTGATTAATGAAGAATGTTTTAAACCTACTTATCAATGAAAAAGAAAAAAGAAAAAAGGAAAAGAAAAAAAATTGTCAAAGCAATTTCAAACATGCAAACAACTTCAAAAATACCATGTCCTTTACCTCGGTAATCAAAATTACCATATACGGATAAAAGGGAGGGCATGATATTCAATGAGATGAGATTGAAAAAAAAATGATACAGATCGAGTAGAAAATCTAGATCTCCTTTGAGACCTTAGTAGATTTGGGAACGACTCAGATCAGACGTATTTCTAACCATAAGAAAGTAATGGGGGTGTAATAAATGAATTTTAAAATTGAATTTGGAAAACAATTTGTGTTACTAAGAAGGGGGATGATTTGAGGGCTAATTTATGTGATGTGAATAGGGATGATGGAAGAATTTGTGATGAATGTTCGTTCGACATATGCTTTGTGTAACTAATTTTTGATAGTCTCATTACATAAATGCTCGAGCTGTGGAAGTTTTTCTATTAATTTGTTTCTCAGTTTTCAAGTTCAGCCTTTGTTTTGTTTTTAGTTTTTCTTAGGGAAAAGCAAAGGTTTAGTGTGAGGGAAATTGATGTGTATGTAAACACACGTATTTTATTTATGTTAAGCCTATTGTTTTATCGTATTTGAGTTTTTTTATTTCATGTTCTTAGTTTAGTTTATGTTTTTGAACTTGGATACTGCTGTTTGCATATTTTCATTATAATTTGATTGAGAAGAGAAACTTTTGGAACTAATGAATTAATGATCTTGAAGATGATCATGATGAAGTGTGGTTATTTGATGATCACTCATTTTGATTTCGATGATTTTTGATGATATTCACATGCATTGGGTGATGATGTTAATGTTCAAATTTGTTTGGAGCAGTTTTGGAGCAAAACCGATGGTTTAGAGGTTTATTTGAGCAGGATGATCCATAGAAGTTAAAAAAAGCATAGATGATGATTTGAGGCCATTTCAAAGGTGAAAATGATGTCACTTGAAGTATTTTATGGTGATATGAGAGGCTACATAAGGTATACCATCGATCACGACAAAGCTCGGAGTGAAAAATGATGTTTTTCGTGATTTTGTTGACTGTAACGATCGTTACATCAATAAACCTTGAAGATTTAGCAGCTACACAATGAAACAACCATTACAGGTGTCCTATAACAATCGTTACATAGGTTAAATATCCAGATTTAGTTTGTTTTGTTCAAATTTTAAATTATTTTCGAGTTTCTATAAATACCCTTGTGTTTTTTTTCATTTTGAATGAGATTTGGATTGTTTTCCAAGGCCTTTCGGCCACCTTTGTCCTCTCAAAATCCTAATTTGGATTATTATTTTTCTATGTTTTTGGAGACCGAATCTTGGTGTAATGCTTTGGATCTCTTCCATTAATCATCGTATCTTCATTCTTCTATGCTGTATTATCATTTTCTCTCTGTTTATTTATAGTCATGGTTGTGACAATGCATGTAATGATGATGTATGTGATGATGATTGATATAATAAGTGAGTAATTATATAGTGGGGGATAGATTAATTAAATTTTAGCTAATACTGATCATCAGATGAGTTATATCACCAAAACCAGTTTCGTGTGCTACGATTGAAGCATGAAATTTGACATTTATCCATTATATGTTATGAAATCAAATAACTTGATCACCTATTGATGACATAACCTAACTTGAATCTAGGATTGAACTTGCAGACGAGGACCAACACAAGAATGTATGGATTGCATCAAATCTGGGTGCAGACGAGGTTGCAGTAGTGACTTGCTATAGGCGAGGTCTCAACGGTACTGAGTGGCAGCGAGGTCTCAGAGATGATTGCTTAGGTTGGGTCAGAGGTCTGAGGATCAATCAAATCGAAGGTTTGAGGTTCAGAATGTGACAGTATGAGGATCTCAAAAAGCTAAGCTGTCAACATCAGTGAAGGTTCACATGTGACCAGCTGTCACGATCAGATCAAGTACATAAGTAACGGGTTCATTCCCGGAGCCTATAAAAGGGGATCAAAGAGCTCAAAAAGAGTAACAGTTGAATGAGAGATTAAAAATACAAGTGTGCAAAAATAATCCAAAATTCAAAGCTGCTCAAGCTGAATTAAAAAAGACGTGGAAGAAGAGAGTTTACTAGTATGCACTGAAGAACAGAAGCTACAACAGAGTCCAGTAAAGAATCTGTGGAATGATCTAGGTTCTTCACCTTTGACAAGTTAGATAGCTTGTAAAGGGGTTGTCTTGTAATCCAAAAACAAGAAGATAGTGAACTCACCTTTTGGATTGACTAAACTGATCACCAAGGGAAGACGTTGTCAAGTCCATCATTGGCCATCGTGATGCCTATCACTCATCGCCATCCACCTCTGATGTTGCGGCCGTCATCGTAAACCTATAGTGGGTTGCGGAAAAGGTGAGATTTTGTTGGTGGATTTTGGAGATTTGGGGAAGAGTCTCGTAAACCCTAATGGCGGCTTCACATTTAGAGTAGGGTCAGGCAATGCAACCTTTGTGCCAAATATAGGGTTTGGTTGCCCTTTGTGGTTTTCAATATTGTCCTTTGTCTTAATAAAAGTGCCATCACATTAAGTTCCTTGATGAAATTTATTCCTCTATTTCCGAATTTGAATGCTTGAATCTTTGTTACAGCATTTCGGTTTGAGCAATGTATCAATATTTCTTATGTAATGCAGACAATATTTTTTCTACATGGTGTCAGGCATTTCGATGGTAGCTAAGTGGTATAACAAGAGTAGTCCTTCTCTATGCTTTTGTTGATCAATTTTTGTTTGCTTTTTTGTTTTTTAATTGTCATATTGTTTCGTTTAAACATGTCATTCTGTTTCAAATATAACATATGCATTCTGTTTTAAAATAACAAAGGCGTTCTATTTCTGAGAAAACAGAGCGTCTGTTTTGATAGGAACTTTGTTTAATTTTTGTATTGGCGCTCTATTTTATTTTTGTATTCACGCTCTGTTTTTATTTTTATTTATGCGTTCTATTTCATTTGTTCATGACTTCTTTTTTTTTTTTTTTTGTGCATATGCTCTATTTCATTTTTTATATATCTACTGCTGAGGATGAATATGTGGTGGCCGAAAGCTATGTTGCTTAGATACTATGGATGAAGTCACAATTATCTGACTATGGAATTAACTTTACATCTTGTTCCATTTTTCTGGGATAATACCTCTGCAATTGCCATATCATTGAATCCTGTTTTTCATTTGTTTACTAAGCATGTAGATGTTCGTCATCATGTAATTAGAGATCATGTTCAAAAAGGAAATATGACTTTACACTATATTTCAACTCATGAACAATTAGTATATGTCTTTACAAAGCTCTTAGATGAAAAGAGGTTTGGTTTTATTTGTGAAAACCTGGGTTTAATTACTCTAGATGACTAAACATGTTTCTCTAAGTGCGTGCAAATTAGAAGATGTCCATAATTCTTTTGAGAGTTCATCTAATGAAAGCTCATCTATAGATCCAACAATATTCATCTGGTCTGACCCAACTCATCTGAGAGGAAGTGCTGACTGTACATGTGTAACATCTACTATAACTCGTATCTCTAATTGCTTGAGTGCTTAAAGTCTTTTTGTTTTTTCTGTATGCATGAACTGAGAGAGAGGAATCTTATCTGACAATCACTTAGAAGGGTATTACATGTTTTAATTTAATTCGTATTGAAAGAGGAACTAAAGAAATAAACAAATCTAAAGATAAATTGAATTGATATTTATGATCAATCACAAAGCATGAATTAGTATTATTGAATATGATTAGTGTTAAGTAAAGTTAATCACAACAAAATGCATCTGATGTGAGTGGGGGATTGGAAGGGTTTAGCGGTTGAAAAGAGTGGTCATTAGGACAAAAAGCATGTGTCATCCCAAAACATATCATAAAACCAGCCATAGTGAGTGTTTTTATTGAAAGGACTATATAAAAATTTGAAACTATTGGGACTATGTTTATGTCCCATCTGTCAAAATTTAAAAATATTGAAATTCTTTATGTACTTATAAATCTAACCTAATTGATTACCTATTGGTGCTATATGAGGGGATTTAGGAAATAAGAACAAACCTTTACGCTTTCAAACTCTTAAATCCACACCTTCAAAACAAACCCTAATCGACTCTCTCTCTTTCGCAAAAAAAAATCACACCAATGGCACCGAAATCCAAAACACAGAAAAATACAGTAGGATTCTATATAGGTCTCATTGTAACTTTGCTGCTTTGATCATGTGCCTTAGTCTGCTGTTGTGTGCGGGGCTAGATGATATTCTCAGTGATACTTTAGAGATTTTCTATGATCATGTGAAAGACATGATTCAGAATGCTATTTTGCATGATAGTGTGACATCACAGTGTAGCAAAATTGTCAAAGGCAAGGTTTAAAAGATTAACACAAACACTCTACGTGTCACCTTTGGGCTGAATGCTTCAAATATAATAAAGGGGTCAGATAACGTCATATATAAAGGATGGAAAAAGATGATGGGGATGCAACCATTCCATTCCATAAGATTCTGGTAAAGAATCTTTCAGATGAGTTTGGGGCTTTGGCGCTGATTATTAGGATGTGCTTTATGAGTCAAGGCATATCTGTATATCAAGTCTCCACAGCTCATCTGAAGCTGATGCATGAAATCGTCATCAAGACCCAAGTGGACTGGGCAACTATTCTGATGGGGCTTCTGATGAAACACATCGAAGACATTGGAAAGCATCTTTCCCATAAAAGGTGCTTTGGGAGGATTTTGAGTGTTTTTCTGAATAGAACTAACTCTATCAAAGGGATAGAACTAAGGATAAGTTCATCGCCTTCAAAAGCCAAAGGTAGGAAAGTCCTCAGACTCTATCCCAGTAGAGCATAAACAGAAGAAAAATGAAAGTGACACATCTGGGTACTTGCTACTCCAACGGTACCATTGGCTCCAGTTGTAGAATAAGAAGAAAAAGAATTAGATGATGAGGATCATATCCCTTTGGTAAAATGAGGGAAACACACTCAGATCCCTAGTGAATTGATGAACCCACAGACCTCTGCATATAGATCTTAGATGGCAACAAGTTAGACTCCATCAAGGCCATCTGCTCAAGTTCATCAGACGTCAACAAAAACACCTCAGACTAGAGAGGCCAAACGAGTTGAAAAGGATCTTGCAAATGAGTATGATCATATGGGAATAATATACAAACAACTCCAAGAAGGCCTTGCCAGTGAAGTTTTCAATGGTGATACTGGGAAGTTTGTCAGATGGGGGTTTAGGCTAATTGAAGGGATTGGGACTTACATACAAAATTCCATCTCCAATCAGTGTAGAAGAGTTGGAAAGCTAGTGAATACCACAGAGTACTCACCTGAAGCTTGGAAACTTGTCTATTAGGTAGAAAAACCAAGGCTGAATTAAGTCGATTGACTATCCTAGTTGAGCCCAAGTTGAAGCTGGTAGAAGACTTTATGGACAGATTTGTGAACGATATGGGAATTGACCTTCAAGATCTTAAAAAGAGGGATGCTGAGTTCAAAAACCTTCTGACCAATCACAAGTTGGACACATGAGATAAGCTGAAACAAACTCTGCTCAGGATACGGAAGACTTACAAAGGTGAAGACCTTTGAAGACTTTCTGGTCGAGATCAGATCTAGAACATCAAGTCTAAAAGATGAAATAGCTCATCTATCTCAAGTCACTTGAGATGCTGAAGAGGGAATTTTGAAAACATTAGAAGACTTCAACTTCTAAAGCCTTGAAAACAACATCCTAAATACGTAATGAATATCGAACAAAAAAAGGGGGAGTAGACTAGTTTAAGTAATGTAGTTAGACTACTATTTCAAGGCTTATAAGTTTCTAGTCTTTTCAATTGATTCCCTTTTTTTTTTCTTCTGCTCTGGTCAAATTGAATGATATCTTTGTCTTATGCATGTTGACAAGTTACAAGTTTAATATTGAATGATTATTCTTCTCTGATTTTTTTTCTTTAAAATTCTTCAAATAGGGGAAGATTGAAACTACATTACCCGATTTGATGAATCAACTGATTACTGACATGTATGACAAAGTGTGCTCAAGGTTAAAAGGTATTCTGTCAGAAACTGGGTATCAAACTACCACGAACAGAATGGTAAACGCTTTGGACAGAACGACAATTATAACAGGTGGCTTGGGACAAATAAGTCTTATAGTTCTATAAGGATTGTGTCTGAGACAGTGAAGTTAGGAGTATCAGCTCAGTTATGATTAAATAAGTCCTTAGAGAAGTTCAAGAAAATCTAAAGAGGATCAGAAACAGATCAAACAGTTTGCTAAGAATTTTATATGCTATTAAAGACTCGATCAAAGATTAAACTAGACATGTCACATGATATGCTAAAAAAGAAATTAGGGGTTGATTGGAGAGCAAGCTTCAAGCAAGGTCTATATAAGGCACAAGGACTGCAGACAAAAAGCAACAGAAGAATTTACTTTTGCTTTAAACATCTACTAATCAAAGTGCTCAAATTCTCTCTCTCTCTCTCTCTCTCTCTCTCATCAAGAAAACTTTCAAATATTCATCAAGATTCAGTTTTCTCTGAAATATCGTGAATGAGACAAATGACTAGTCCAAGTCTTCTTACTCTATGAGTCTGTTTCTTTTGGCAATCTGCTACGATGGGTTGTTTGATCCTGCATGGATCAACTAGTGATATATTTGTTGAAATTTGATTTTGGTGTAAAGGTTATTTAGTGATCAAGAAAACTCAATCTATTTGAGTCTGATTAAGTTCAAATCAGTTCGTTAACACTGATTTGAGTCTGAACCGTTATAGACTGTGTGATCTTTGTTTTTATCTTTATATTCGTTGTTTCAATCACCGTTGTTTCAAATAAGTTCGTTAACACTTATTTGAGTCTGAACCGCTATAGATTGTGTGATCTTTTCTTTTATCTTTATATTTATTGTTTCAATCACCGTTATTTCACTACTCTGATCAAAATTGAGATTTTGTCAATAAAAATTCTGACTAATCATTGTTTGATCATCGATCTAATAGGATAGATCATACATTCATCTATTATCTACGTGACAGAAGAGTTGGACACAAATTCTTGATCGATTTCTCTGGATTAGAAATTTGATTGACATAGTTGATTCATCATCTGTTCGATTCTTGAATCAGATTGGTTGACTGTGGATAGAGTTGTGTATCTGATGTGTTATGCGCATATTACTGTTTTCCGCTACATAGTAAGATTTTAATTATAGAATTTTTTTAGAACACACTATTCTGCCCTCTAGTCCGTTCCTGTTATAATCACGAACTTAGACCCTAATCTCTAGAGTTAATTATATGTCCTACTAAATTGATTTACTCAAAATTCATCTCATTCATCTCAAAAAATAATAATCAAATCCAAACCATATCTATTAAAAGATACAAAAAGAAAGAATTTACTTGAAACACTTTCTTGAATAAATGAAATAACAAAGAAAACTTTATCTCTGTCGAACAATGATCTTAGATCTTCAATCTGACAGAAAAATGAGTAAATTAGAGATCCAATATGTTGGAAAAAGCTAACTAATGAGAGAAAGAACTCTCTTATTATTGAATGGACCTATTTTAACCAATGAGGGCCTAAACATTTGATAAAAGTATCAAAACAATGAGAGGTATATAAAGAAAAACAAAGCTAGTGTTACAAAATAAAA
This sequence comes from Drosera capensis, assembly GCA_001925005.1. NCBI lineage: Eukaryota > Viridiplantae > Streptophyta > Magnoliopsida > Caryophyllales > Droseraceae > Drosera > Drosera capensis. Next base: position 180,442 of record LIEC01012066.1, read on the forward strand.
TCGACCTGAACACGTGGGCTGAATAACAGGGGTGAACAATAAATAATGTCAATAAGATGATTTGACAAAAATCTATTGAACTGTTATAAAGTAAGCCTTCATGGCCGTGATGTTGATATGGTCATGGGAATAACATGTAAGTAATCCCTGAAGCTTTAGGAATAACAAGTCATGCCCATTATCAGCAGATAACCAGCATAATAGATAATTTCAGCCTCTTAGCTTCATTTCTTTATACTTTTGATCATAAACTCAAATGTCTTTAATAATCACTCCATAAAAACTTTAAATGAAAACTTCAAAGCATATTTTTGATGTCTTGCAAACATATCCACAATATTTTGTCATAAAAATCTTCCGGACTGGTACATTCTATAAATAAAATAATGAAAATAGTAGGACCACACATTCTAACAAAAGAAAACATAAACAACATATTTCACAACTAAAAAAAGTCCAAAACAAAGGAAATAACTTAGTTAAAAACATATTTATTAAAGACTTATGAAAGTGATGATGATGATATGGTTGAATCACCAGATTCACCACAAACACTCAATCCAAAACCACAAAAAGAACCCGAACACCACCACCAATCCCTGCATCCCTACCCCTGCTCACTACATTCAATCAAACTACCACAAAAAGAGAAGACACATCATCCATCCCTATTGATTCATCAACAATTGAAACTTCATTGTTGTTTCTATTTGTTGCCTTATCTTCTTAAATTTTTCTCTCTCGAAAGGTTTTCTAAAGATATCAACCAATTGATTTTCTTTGTTATAATATTATAATATTATATTGCCATTTTAATACCTATCTAATGTGTGTGTAAACATACATTATTTTCTTGGCTTAAGTTATGTGCTTTTATGAGTTTTAGTCTTAGTTTGAGTCGTTTTAGTTCCCTTTTATTGTTAGAGAATTGATACTATAATATTTCTTTTTTTTTTCTTGCAAGAATTAAGGGTTTGAAGTATTGCTGGTCTTAAGTGTATGAAAAGAGAATTGAAGCAGATTTTCTAAAGTTCTTGTTGATCATGAATGAGTCGAGACATGTCTATCATTTATTGGTGCTTAGTAATCAAAGTATGCAAGATTTTGACTGAGCATGGGCCATGCTTGTTGAGCTTAGGCCGTGCAACTTGATTTTTTGAATCCTTTGAGCATGGCCTAGGCAGCCCTTGCATGATGGGCATGGGTTGTGCCACCTATGCCCTGGAAGTGCCTCATTTGAAAATAGCACAATCTTATCTTATTATTTTGATAAGATTTTGGTTATTTTTCATGTTCAATGTATACCCACTCCCAAAGAATGAAAGTTATCAGGTTTTTCATCAGAGACAAGGCCAAGACGGTGACAAATTGGTCTTCTCTTCATGCCTTTGACAAGAGGTTGATCTCAAATGGTTCATATCTATCTTTATTGGATCATCATCATTACGGAGTTATATTTGGCTCTTTGTAAACCAATTTTCATTGGTTGTTGGTTCATACTCTATTCCTAGTTGTGTCGTAATTACTATCATTTTAATTCATTATGGTAATGTAAGACTTTAGTATGACGTAGTAGTTTGATCTCTTTCATGGATTCTAATGAGATGTGAGTTCTGTATTTATTAATTTCATGTCTAGGATTTGTGATATCATATTCATGTGTTAATTGATCTCTAATTGCCTATTCTCTAATTGTCTATTATCTCTAATTGTCTATTTATTTATCTCATGTTACTACATATGAGAAGCATGTATGCAATCAAGCCACTCTCTTTTGGTTGATGTATGTAGCAAACTCATAGGTTAATGGCATCCTCTTTTAATTAACCTATATCCCATGAAAATGAGCATGATATAGCACTAATCTGTGTTAGGTTATATTATGAGTTATTAGAGAAATAATCATAATGAGACATGTTTTGTTTATGTTCAATTCTCTTTTGGACATAGAGTAAATGTGTTAGTTTGGTTATGTCATGCTTTATGATAACTAACAGTGTTATCGACAACTCTCTTTTTGTCGAGCTTTATTATAAGTACCTATCATAAATGAACATGAATTGAAAATGCTAGTCAATGATTGAATCGATGAAGAATAAAAACTATGATCGCCATATATTTTTATCTACTTTGATAAAAATATTTCAAAATAAAAATCCAAATTCTCTAGTTAAACTGTCTTTCCAATTTTATTTTCGTTATCAACAACCCCCCTCGCCACAAATGTTACAGGAAATTATTAGATCAATAATTTTATTCACAAAATCTAAAAAAGCTTGTTCTCTGGGGGATCGACTCGTGCTCATCACTTCTATATTATCATCTAAAATTATATAGTGTGAAGTAGTACAAAAATTTCAATTTGTAGCACCTTGCAATGGGTTCTATCACTATCTCCCTAGAAGTGATATCTAATGTCACTATTTTTAGTTCTTGAATGTTGGATAGGATTTTAAGTGATAGATATGTCGCTTTTGTTGTCACATAAAATTCAAACACAACCAAAACCCAAGCCATAGTCTGTGATGGTCAAGCCAAGTATTGACCAAGGAAGAAGAAATGGATTGTGAGGAAGACAAGTGGTAAAACCTGTTGCAAGGTGCTACAAAGTGAATTTTTGTAATACTTCATGCAACACAATTTTTAACAAAAATATAGTATAGATGAGCATGAGTAGATCTCATAGTCAATGAGCCGATGTCTATGTAAACACACGTATTTTATTTATGTTAAACCTAATATTTTATCGTATTTGAGTTCTTTATTCCATATTTTTTTGTTTATTTTATGTTTTTGGTCTTGGATACTACTGTTTCCATGTTTTCATTGTAGATTTGATTGAGACCAACAACCTAGTTTAAATAGAAAATGGATGAAAATGATTGAAGATGGTTGTGATGAAGTTTAAATATTTGACAATTGATCATGTTGATTTTGATGATTTTTTGTGATAGTCACATGCATTAGATGATGGTGTTCATGTTCAAAGACATTCGGAGCTGTTTTAGAGCTAAATCGATGCTTTTGAGGATGATTTACACGAGGATGATCCATAAAATTTAAACCATGCATAGATGATGATTCGAGGCCATTTTGACGATGTAAATGAAATCATTTAAAAATGATATAAGGAGTACATAAGGTATACCATCGATCAGGACTGAGTTCGGAGTGAAAAAATGATGTTTTTGGTGATTACCTCGACTATAACAATCGTTACACCCCGTGTAATGACTATTACAATCATAAAACTTGAATAGTTGTGCAGCCAAACAATGTAACAACCATTATAGGTGCTCCGTAATGGTCATTATGCAGGTAAAATATCCATATTCATTTTGTTTCTTTCAAATTTTGAACTCTTTTAGGGTTTTCTATAAATACTCATGTATTTTCTTCAGTTTCAGAGAGATTAGAGTCATTTTTCAGGGTCTTTTGTCCATTTTTGTCCGCTCAAAAACCCTAGTTTATATTATCATTTTTCTGTATTTTGTAGATTGGATATTGGTGTAAAGCTTTGAATTTCATCTATGATGACCTTCATTCTTCTTTACTGTATTATCCTTCTTTCTCTATTTATTTATAATTATGGCTGTGATGATAAGTGTAATGATGATGTATGTGGTGATGATTTATATACTGAGTGAATAATTATATAGTGGGGATAGATTAATGAAATTCTAGATAATATAGATTATGAGATGAGTTAGATCACCAAAATCAGTTCCTATGTTAAGATTGATGCATGAAATCTGACTTAATATCATTATATGTTATGAAATGATCAGCCATTGATGACATAACCTAGCCATTAATCACGTTAAGTAATTAAATTGGTAGCAAATAATAATTCATTATTTAAACTCATTCTCATGACGTTATAATTGATTGCATGTGAACATGATAATTGTTATTAATGTTCATGTTTGGTTTATTCTCTTGCTTTGATTTGATTTTTTTTCAAGCATATACGTGCTCATCGGTATATTAGGGATAAATAGGTTAGGTTAATTATATAAACTCATTGGTAATTAACACTCAAGCGAATGTAATACTTTATGCCCAAAGATATTACAGCCAAACCTATCTAAATAACGAATCCATATGATACTCATCCACGATTGATTCTAACAACCTAAAAAGTAGTTAGTCGAATTTCCTATATTTTTATCACATAAGAAAAATCAATCCATTTCTTCCACAAACTTAGACATTTTTAGATTAATTTAAGTCATTTAATTAGTTTCATCAGTAAAAAAATAACCCCATCTTAGTTTTCTTATTTATAATAGTTCTTTATAGTGACGAAAAAAAAAAAATAAATAATATTGGAACAGTCCCTGTGGATTCGACCCTTACTACCTCTACTACATTATTGTAAATAATTTTAGAGTGTAAGTGAGTGCATATAAATTCTGATTTGACGTACTTGTGATAGAATACATCAAATTTTGATGTCGTTGTTGGGGATGATAAAGTTCAGTCATTATTTTAATTTTAATTTTAGTCACTCAAAGTTCTATTATGTTATGAAAATTATTTTATTTTATCTTATTTTATTGTATTATCCTTTTTTTAAATAATTTTTTTTTCAAAAGATATTTTTGGTGAGATTGTTGTTTTTGAATTTAAATTAATTTTCACTATGTCTTATGATTATCAATCGTATGGTAATATGATGATAATTTGTCTTCTTCAAAGATAGATAAACTTAAAAAATTGATTATTCAATTGTGCAATGATATGAATAGCAATAGGCCATGTGGAAATTATTTTAATGTGGAACATCAAACAAATAATTTGCCAACTTTTTCATCCCATGAATATTCTAATTAAATGAATATGTTTCTATGACCATCATAACCACAATATGGATATAATGCTTATTATAATTGTTATACTGATGGGTGGTTAGATTATTAAAATTATTATGAGGGATATCAAGATTTTAATTCTTTAATGCCAAATAATTCTTTTGACTTTTTACAAAGTCATTCTCTTGCTCATCCGTATAGTCATCCCTCAAGATCATACACTCAAGATTCAATTCTATTTCTTTAGAAGAAAGGGTTAAAATAATAGAGCATAATCAACATCTAATTCAAGAAGAAAATAGGATGTTTAAAGAAGAAAGGGAATATAATAAGTAAATCGCAAAGCTAAATTGACAAACTCAAATGTATGCCATTTCAAATAGAAACTCTAATCTTTAAGTCATATAATGAATTTGAACAATCACAAGAGGATGAAAGTTTAATCATATTTAAAGGTAGTGAAGAATATATATAATTGAGAATTCTAATCAAATTCAATTTGAGGATTATTCGGACGAAAATTTTTATTTATCTTATGAATATTTTCTTGAGATGTAAGGTAATAATGCACAAATAGAAGGTCAATATAAACTTTCTAGTGATGATATTAAGAGAAAATAGCATTTGACCCCTCTCAATTATGGACCGAGAGTACTTAACCCTCTTTAACTATGAAAATGTGTATTAACCCCTTTTCAAACATTGTTTAGGAGGGTTCTATGCCAAAAAATGACATAATGTTGGACGTTTCATAAGGGTTAAATGCACATTTTTATAGTTGAAAGGGGTTAATCGCTTCTGGCCCATAGTTGAGAGTGATTAATATTAATATTAATGTTTTGCAAAATTCATTGAATTCATTACATGAATTGACTAATTCAATTGCCTTAAGTCCAACTTATTCTCAAGAAAACATCTTTAGCATCGAAATATCAAAAAATCAAGTCGATCGACTTATTCTTGAAATGAGTGAATTAAAAGCTCTACCTTTCAATGAAATTGAAACTGAATTGATAAATCACAAGTACAAAAAAATCTAATGATAAATGAAAATGATGAAGAAAATTGGGAGTAGAGAGTTTAGGACGAAATGAGACATAAGATGAGTGGGTAGAAGAAATTTTAGAGGTAGAATTTTATGAAGTGAAGGAAAAAGATTTCGAACTTGACTATGTGGAATTTGATGATGCAAACTTAAAAATGAATATTGATTAAACTTGTTTTGATGGTTAATATATTACAATTGATGATTTTTGTTGAATTGAAAAAGTATTTATATTCTTATGATGAATTTGAGAAAATTGATTCTATCTTAGAAATGCCTAATGTCCTTGAACATGTTTGTTTTGGATGTTCCTTTACAAGAATTTGAAATTGAACAATCTCATTCAAATATTTCATTTTTTGAAAATCTTCTTATTTGAGATGTTTTTTCTGATCATAAGGATAATTTTGAGTTGTCATATTTTATTTTATTTCCTTATTTATCCAAATAGTTTAGAAATCTTATTTGCTCATTCATGTTAAATCATTTTGAGAAATATCAAATGTAATAAGAAGAAGGTTTTAAATTGGCTTACGCAGCATTTCAATTATCCTAAAAAGATTGGGTTGTAGGCTCTAAATCAAGCGCTTCTAAGGAGACAACCCAGGTCTTTAGTTTTCTTTAGGTGCAATAAGTTAGTTTAATTTTTAGCTTAAGAGTTTGTTTCATTTTTAATAAATTCATCCTATAAGAAAGCTAAATCATATATTCATTTATGCAATTTTTCATCCTGATTCGTTCTGTATTGCATATTATTCATTCTAATCATATTATTCAGTCGTAAATAGATATTTGTTAAAAGAGAATAAATAAATAAATCCATGTTTTCCCTTTTATGCCATCTAGTCATTTACCTACTGATTATAGGGGGTATGATGTGATTTAGAAAAAAAAATGTTTTTGTTTACAAAGAAATTGTCTTTCATTGTGACCTTTATGCTATTTTTGGTTGTTGAATAATGCTTTACACCTACTCATGAGAGAGAGAGAGAGAGATTACCAAAACAATAAAAAAGCTTTTTTAAAAAAACCATGTCCCTTACCTTGGTAATCAAAATTACCATCTACGGATGAGTGGGTAAGGGGCGGAATTATTTAATAAGAGGAGATTAGAAAAAAAAAACATATCCAATAGGAAATCTAGGGCTCTTTTGAGACCTTGGTAGTTGTGGGAATGAACCTATGTCGGCCGCCATTTTGACCATAAGGAAGTAACGAGATGGAATAAATGAATTTTGAAATTGAATTTTGAAAATACTTTATGCTACTACAACTTGGGAATATCTATTAGGTGTGAAGGGTCATGAGGGATGGTAGGAATGTGCAATCTCTTCAATTGTATAGAAATTGATGAACAAAACTTAGGAGTATTAGCCATGATATTGTTAGTGTGCTTATGCTGAAAATTAGATAGGTATCTACAGTCTAGGTCAGATGCTGGAGAGCAGATGACCACAAATGGAGAGCATTGTGTGCGCCACCAGATGCAGACCACTATAGAGAATTTAGGCTAAGTAGCTAAGATATGCATAAGTAACAAAACACCTACAAATGCTTCAGGATCTAAGATTGAACTTGTAGACGAGGACCAACACAGCAATGCATTAATTGCATCAGATCTAGGTACACACTAGGTTACATACGAGGTCTCAGCAGTACTGAGTGTAGACTGAGTTGTAGTAGACTGTAGTACAACAGAGATGGTTGCTAAGGTTGGCACAGAAGTCCGAGGATCAATCAAATCGAAGATATGAGGTACAGAGTGATAGTAAGAGCATCTGAAAAGAGTGAATTGTCAACATCCGTGAAGGTTCACATGTGACAATCTATCACCATCAGATTAAGTACACAAGTCATGGGTTTCTTCCCTCACCCTATAAAAGGGAAAGAAAGATCTCAACATACAATTGTGCAAAAACAATCCAAATTCAAAACTATTCAAGTGAGCTGAATCGAAGAAAAACAAGAAGAAGAGGGTTCACTAATGTGCACTGAAGAAAAGAAGCTGGAGCTGAGTCCAGTGAAGGAAATGTGCAAGGATCTAGGTTCTTCGCCGTTGACAAGTTAGCTAGTTTGTAAAGGTGTTGTCTTGTAAGCAAAAAACAAGAAGATAGAAAACTCATATCTTGGATTGACTAAACTTGTCACCAAGGAAAGACTGGACTAAGCTCTCGATTATCAGTTGATAACGAGTGTCTGAAGTAGTATAAATCTTATGTTCTTTATTTGTTTTTCATTGTTATGAGCTATTAGAACGGTTAGGAATCAATCACAACAATAAACATAGACAAATTCTCAAAGTTTGAGAGTCTACTACAAAGCATCTCAGTAGTCTGTAAGAAAGATCAGTGTGTTGAAATTCATTATTCTGATCTATTAAATTATTAAATTTTAAAACAACCTATTCACCCCCTTCCAGGTTGTATCTGCGGATCTTAAAATTGGTATCATAGCCTGACTTTCCAGATCTAACACTTTTGGAAAAAGGTCATTTCTTTTGGTTTATTTCAGCAAAGAAGTTACCCAAATGCCCCAACAATAAAGAGGCACCAGAATGCTTATTTGACAAATTCAATCACTGGAAGCTAAGGATGCTTGCACATGTGGACTCAATAGATGAAAGAATGCATGACATCCTTATTGATGGACCATACATCCCAAAAATGCCAAATCCAATTGATGCAAACAACGATGTGGATAAGCCTAAATCCCTTTGGACAAAAGAGGACTTGGATCTCGTGCTGAAGGACAGAAGGGTAAGAAATCAAATATTTGAAACTCTTGGTGACGATATGTTTGAAATAGTGGTCCATATAACCAATGCAAAGAAAGCATGGGACACTCTACTACTCAGTAATAAAGGAACAAATGAAATCAGGGAGAACAAGAAGAATGACCTGATGCAGCAGTACGATTGGGTCTCAATGAGATCAGATGAGAACTTGACCAACTTCTATGAGAGATTAAATGTACTCATCAACAATATCAAAACTTTAGGAAAGACTTTTGATAATAAGGAAGTCAACCTAAAGTTAATGAGATCGCTTAGTGAGATCTGGGGGAAAAAGACCACATCAATAAGGGAGTCAAAGGATCTTGCCAAGATGTCCTAATTGTATGGTGTGGTGCATAATGCTAAGAGAGAAAGCAGACTAGTGCAAGCATCAAACTCTTAAACTCATGAGATTTAGGTAGAATACTAGAGCTATTGCATATAGATCCTTTTGGTCTAGTAGAAGTAGAAAGTTTAAATAGAAAAAAGTATACCCTAGTTGTAGTACATGACTATTCACGATATGCATGGATAATGTTCTTGCACAAAAAGGGTTAAACTTGCAGTTTGCTAACTAGATTCTTGAAGCAAGTTCAAAATGAGAAATGCACTGAAATAATCACAATCATGAGTGATCATTGTACTGAATTTGATCAAACTGGAGTAGATATTTATTATAATGATCATGTCATCAAGCATAACTTTTCAGCATCTAGAACACCTCAAAAAATGGTACAACAGAGAGAAAGAATAGGACACTTATAGAAGCTGCTAGAACAATGTTTTGCTGATGTAAATATGCCAAAAAGCTTTTGGATGATGATTACGATGCAAACCAGAGCCTTGAAGAAGCTGAAAAGGATGAATAGTTTGTATATACTAAAGAGAACAATAATACAGTAGAGTCAAAGCAGTCGACAATATAACAACAACTGGAACACACAACCATTGACCAGGAAAAAACATCATTTTTTCACTTTGAACTCCGTCCTGATCGATGGTATACCTTATGTCCCCCTTATATCATCTTTAAATGATTTCATTTACACCCTCAAAATGGCCTCGAATCATCATCTATGAATGGTTGAACTTTTATGGATCATCCTCGCTCAAATCAGCCTCAAAAGTATCGGTTTAGCTCTAAAATAGCTCTGAACATCTTTGAACATTAACACCATCATCTAATGCATGTCAAGTATCACAAGCCTCGTAATAAACCTGAGATGATGTTGGGCAGTCTACACATTAGTTTGAATCCTTTCAGATTTTGTTTGGCCTCTGAATTTATTAAAGTTTGTGGTGTTGATCCACTAATGGTTATGATTCAATGAAATTTGGCTTGTTTCAACTGATCAATGACTCCAACTGCCAAGGTGTTGAGTGTTGAGCCAAAGTGTTCAACGGTTTTGTATCGGACGTGTCATTCTAGATCTTCTGCAATTAGCTGCAGAGTCTCAAGAAGGTCATGAAATACATCTCTGGACCATGAGTGCATTTCATAGATGTCTTGATCTAGTTTTCTAAATTTATGGCCCATGGAGTAGTTGATGATGGTACCCGTTCAGCTTTTGGTCTTGGCTATACTGAGACTATCTGAACATCATCTTCAAAGGCTTTCTGAATATTCTTGATTACTGTTGGTGTCAATTGATCGAGTGTCCTTTGAGTTGCAGAGATCCCATTGTCCAAAAGTACTAATGCTTCGGATAGTAGATCTACTTCAGTTTGTGTCAGTCCAAATGAGGAAGGTGGCTTGAACTGAATGTTCATGAGATCATTTTGAGAGGGAGTGACTCCTACTGCAACTTGAGCATCAGTCGTCTGCATTGTCTACTCCTTTTGATGGAGTTGCATAAGCTGCACAGTTAGTTGCCTCTGTTGCAGACGGGTTCATTTCAAGTGCTTCCACAAATGCTTCTAGTTGTTCTTCGACATCTGGTTGTTCAACTTTATTTGGTTCTATCGATTGAACATCTGCTTGGCCCTCTGCTACTTGTTCTTCAGCTACAAGGGCGATGATTACCTGGGTTTCTGCTATAGATTCTTCTATTGCATATCCCTCAATTGTAGCTTCATTAGTGGATGGTTCCATTCCTATGTCAACAGTATGGCCTTCAATAGAGGTCTTGACTCCTTCATCTTTTGCAGTGTCTTCTGCTGCAAGTTCCTCAGCTTCTTGTGCTGCTGCAAAGGACTCTGCTACATCTACCTTCTTAGTCTGTTCTTGTATGTCTTCCTCAGCAATCTGATCAGTGATTATGTCAGCATCATCCTGAGTGTCTGGATGTGGCTGATTACCACCATCATTTCCATCATCTCCTGATGGTTGGTGTTCTTCCAAGTCACGTCCTGAGAGATAGTCGTATATCTCCTCGACTGTAGCTAGAACATGCTTAGTTAAGAAGTTTTGACCTCAGCCTAGATGGCAGGTGTATTGACAAACTCAATTTGTCTGAGTATTGCATGTCTGAGCCTAGTTGTCTTCAAGGTAGAGTCCTTGAATTCGAGTGTGCCATTAAGGAGAATGTGTACCTCCTTAGGTCTTGTTGACCTGCTGGTTGTTTTCTTCTGCAGTTGAGCCAGTTATACTGCCTCAGGCTCTATCATCCTATTGGATTCTCCAATTAAGGTATGAGATCTATCTGGATTGACCCTGTAAAGAGCCTTAGGTCCTGAAGGGACCAATATCGATCTGGAAGATCTTGTTTGCCTTCCAGTCCTTGTTGGCCTCTTGATTGGAAGTTTGTGTTGAGCCACAGACTCCTGGATCATGCCTTCCCTTTCTTCCTTTAGTTGCTACTCAGCTTGCTTCTTCTTGCTAAGTAGTGGAGAGGTTCTAGTCCTGAGCAGTAGAGCTTGTTCTTCTATATTTTGCACAATCTATAGAACTGTGTCTATGACCTTCTCTGGAGAAGGTCTTACCTCTGTTGTTGTGGTGGTTATCCAGACTTCTGTTGCAGTAGATGGTTGCTCTCCTACAATCATAGAGGTGTCCATTCCACTACTTGTGAATGGAATGATTGCTATGGTCGTTGGCTCTACTGTAGTGGTTCTTATTGTTAGAGAGGGTACAGAAGATGTAGCTTGAAATGGTCTAGTCTGTAGAGCTGTGAGATCGGCTTCTATTTTTCTTATCTCATTCTCTGTGTATCCTTCAGCAACAAGCCTTTTTCTGAACTGAGCTCGAGGTCCTTCATTAGTCTTCTCCATCATTAAACTCTTCTAAGTTTCTAGGATTAGGCTTCAAAGGTTCTCGTCTACTCCACTTTTTAATAATTTTAATGCCACATTGGCATCTTGAAGTGCAGCTAATTCAGGTGCCTTAAGAGGCATTCTTGAGGATGAGGGCTCAACAATATGCCCAGTATGCACGTCTTCATATTGTACTTCCTCCTCCATTAGAATTGATTCTGTAGCAGGGTGATCAGAGATGGTTTCTTCATTGGAAGCTTGCGAGATTAGCTTCCTCTTTGTCTATCTCTATTGTTTCTTCTTGGGTGGTTGAGCTTTTCTTGCTAGTACTTTGTTGCTAATCTTGTCTGTACTGTAGCATTCATCTGCAATCCCTTTCTTCTCGTTTGCACTTCTCTAGACTTGGGTGGGTGGTCTTCAGGCTTGACAGTGGTTGGCACTGCTCTAGTCTGCTTTTTTAATTGAATAGGCTGTTTGCCTATCTTCTTAACGTCAATTTGCTTGGCCACGATCCATGGCCTCCCTTCCTTATCAGATAATTGCAATTTCTATTTGAGAAGGATGCTGATCACCCTTCCAAACAATGGTTGTTTTGATTGTACATCCTTTGAAATCTGATATATAAGCAATTTTTCCAAGTTAACTTCATGTCCAGTGAGGATTGCACAAATGATCTCCTGTTGATCAGTTGTAATATGATCTTTGCTGAATTGTCTGGAAAGGATGACTTTCTTGACTATGACAGCAAGTAATTTGTGCTCCATTGACAGATACTTCTTCATTGTTCATATCCCCTCATTTCATCTTTCTTGGCTCAACATTGCATGCCTCCCTATAGTTATGATGGTTGGTAGAATAACTCTTGAGCCTTCATTCGACAGATTGAAGAGTTGTGCAAGATCTTGGATTGAGAGGGTTTCATATCATGCTCTTGGTGCTTGTTTTAATCCATATACAGCTTTTTTCTAACCTATAAACATATCTTGGATATTTAGAGTCTTCAAAGGCAAGAGGTTGTTCAACATAGACTTCTTGTGTGATTTTATCCTTTATTTGACATGTATCATAAGTGAATGACAAATCATAATTTTTATCACACAATTAACTAATGTATAGCAGGTCATGTTCTATGCCTTTAACATAAGAAACATCTCTAAAGATTAAGGAACCTGTACCAAGGGTTCTATAACCTTTAGCTGTACCTGCCTTTCCTCCTCCAAATATGACAAGAAGTCCTTGTTCCTTTCTGTAGTCTTTAAGGATCGATTTGTTCCCTATCATGTGTCCTGAGCATCCACTGTCCAGATACTACATGTCTTTTTGTTTTTCCTGTATTGAAAACATAGAGAGCTTGTACATGGTACCCACTTATATGGGTTCTCATTGGTTAACTTTTGGAACCTACACTTGAATTATCTTTGTGTGAGAGTTCTAGCATTCAAAGGACTTGTGGTCAATTTTGCCACAGGTACCGGTCTTGTGCTTATTTAATCCCTATTCAACAACCTTACTCAAATAGCTTCGCCGGTTTCCTTTTATAAGCTGAAGAAACGAACCTATTATAGCATGACACTATTTTTTATGCTGACACCTTGCCACTTGAACTCAAATCTTCGTTTGTCTCATTCCAGACCTCTGACCCCACCATCAGCAACCATCTTTGCTGCACCTAGTCTGTTGCATCTTAGTCTGTTGCACCTTAGTCTGTATATTGTACTGTGAAATCTCATCTGCACACAGATCTGTTGCACATTGACGCATTTTATGTTAGTCCTCGTCTACAAGCTCACTCCTAGATCCTGAAGACTTTATGTTCTTTTGGTACTCATCAATGTCTTAGTTGTTTATCCAAAGTCCTTTGTAGTAGTCTGCATCTGGTGTCTCATCTGATCTTTATTATCTAGCATCCAACCTAGACTGTAACTACCTACATGACTTCTAGCTTAAACATACTAATTACATTATGAATAATACACCTTAGTTTTGTTACATCAATTTCTATACAATTGGAGGGATTACACATTCCTGTCAAACATGTTCCTTGACTTTAGAGGCATGTACTTCAGTTTGCTTTTTCCTATGATTGGCACTTTCCTTAGCCACTTCAAATATTATGGTATCATCTTCATTGTTTGTATCGTCTATAGCTGGCCTGTTGTACTCCTTGTCATCATCATCTGTTGGAGAGGGTGGTTTGGCTATTTTGGATAGAGAGAGATAGTTGTATATCTCCATTGTGGAAAAATGAACGTGTTTTTCCATCAACCTCTTTAGTTCTTCTTTAACTTCTTTAGAGTGTACAAACTCTACCTTCTACAGATGAGCTTGACTATGTCTTGCAAACTTATTAGTAGAGTCCTTGATCTCCGAGGTACCATTGAGTAGGTACAGGCCACATCTGGCTTCTTCTTCTTTGCAGCTTCCTTCCTTTGAACTTGTACCAAATATTCCATCACAAAATCATTTAATTGGCCAATTATGCCCAATTTTATTCTTCTGCCTTTCAGGATTAATCCTGTATCTGATGGTTGGTTCAGATGGAATGAGCTTTGGCCACTTTGCAGTAGTTCTTCTTCTTTTTGGAGGGAGTTTGTTTTCTTTCCTGAACTGATCAAGCATTGTCTCCCTTTCTATATAGCCAAGCAGCTTCCTTGTCTTGGTCGTATGCCTGGTAACTCTTGTCTCCATAGCCAAGACCTTTTGTATGGAACCTTATAAAGTTTTTATGATAACAGACAACGCTATACTTATGATGCTTGAGTTTCTATGATGTGTAGGTACGGGTAGCATAGAAGCATTTGGAATTGCAAGGGTGTTGATAAAGACAAAGGTCAAGGAATGTAACTTGAAGATGGGAGCTGTAGTAGTGTCTAGTAGTGTTATGTGTGTTGTAAACAGGTTGGCACTTGTTATTCTTTTAGTAGGGATTCATGTTATTTATAATTTTGTAATAGAATCTTGATTCTTTGAAGAGTGTTTTAAAGGGATATTTTCAGTTATTTCAATGATTATCTGCTAGAAATAAAATATTCTCTTTATCTGAAAGTGTTTTTTGACTAAGTGAAAACTAGGGTTTTGGAAATCAGGTGCTCCCTTATTTTAAGGAGTAGTATGGAGACTGATTTTTTTACTAGAAGTTATTTCCTGGTTTTGCCACGATCCCCACTACACCTCCTCTTCTTTTGCACTCATTCACTACTTAATAAAAGAGTGAAACATTATAAAAAGGTTATCGAATCACAAAGACAAAATTACGAAGCTTTTCAAGCAATCTTGAAACCAATTTTCATTGATTCAAGAGGTTCGATTTTTTAAAATGATTAAGGTAAATTCAAACCTAGTTATGCTCATGATTCTATTATTAGAATGAAGGTATCCTCTCTATATCTTGAGTCAAAGTCTATACTTATTTCTTATGTCACAACATCACTCAGGGGTGTTTGTACTAGAGTTTGCTTAGTCTAGAGGTAGAATTAGGTAAACAAACATATGGTACTGACCATAAGGATAGTCTTGCAGTAGGGTCTGTCACCAAGAGAGGTGATAGATTGCACTTAGGGGATTAATAGTACATTGTTGTGCCTCTAAATTAGATATAGCTCCCTAACAAAGTTGGAACGAACAAGTATAAACTTTAGTGTTATTTACTTTCTGCACTGATCACCATTTGCATGGTCACAAAATTGGATTATAATGGGGTTGAATCTTCACATTGAACCAATACTAAAAGATTATAGTTTTTTACTTCAGAAGAAAAGAAAATTCGAAATCCTCAATTTACTCCCCCCCCCCCCCCCCCCCCCCCCCCCCCCCCCCCCCCCCCCCC